>CAUYRH010173931.1:0-12353 GCA_963574655.1 Perodicticus potto
CCTGTAGTCCCAGCTACTTGGGAGGCAGAGGCAAGAGACTCGCTTGAGCCCAGGAATTGGAGGTTGCTGTGAGCTGTGATGCCACGGTACTCCATCCAGGGTGACAGCTTGAGGCTCTGTCTCAAAAAAAAAAAAAAAAAAGATTTGATTTCTCCATCAATTTTAAAGCTTAGCTTTGCAGGATATCGATTTCTGAGCTGAAAATTATTTTGTCTCAATAGGTCAAGACTTGGGTGAAATTATGAAAAAAAATATTTAAGGCAAATGAAAATCAGAAGAAAGTAGGGGTCACAATCTTATTTTCTGATAGGAGTGGATTTAAAGCAACTACTGTTGTTGCCACCCAGCCCCCTGATCAATGATGCATCTCAAATAGATGACCATTCTCTTCTTGCTTGAATAGTTTCAGATGAGAAGTCCACTAGGTGTTCAATTGATGCTCACCCCTGGCTACTTGCAGAATTTTCTCTTTTATCTTGACTTAGGACAGGTTTATGACAATGTGTCTTGGAGAAGACACATTGAGTTGGGATGACTTGGTTTTTGATATATCTCTGAAAGTAGTGTGTTGGAGTCTTTGGTGATACGTGGGAAATTTTCACTTGAGATATCCTCCTGAAGGGCTTCTTCTTCTGGGGCATTTTTTTCTCTTTCTGGGTTACTTATAATTTGTATGTTTGAATGCTTTGTGAAGTATCATAATTCTCTGAGTGAATGTTCTGCTTTCTCTTTCTTTATTTCTGCCTCTTTAACTGTGTTAGGTTAAGAGCTTTATCTTCTAGCTCTGAGATTCTTTCTTCTCCATGGTCTAATCTGTTATTGATACTTGCTATTGTATATTTAAATTTCTTGATTGACTCCTTTATTTCCTTAAGTTCTGCTACATCCTTTCTATAGTTTTTATATCTTTTATCCCTTATTTGGCTCTGCTTTTGTATTTCCTTTTGGTTATTTTACACTTTCTCAGCAATTTCCTTCATTGTTTTTCCCATCTATATTTTAAATTCTCTTTCTCTACTTTCCATCATTTTTTATAATTGGAATACTCTGCAGTAGCTACCTCATGATCCCTTGAAGGGGTTGTTCTGTTTTGGTTTTTCATATTGCCAGGATTTTTCTATTGGTTCCTTCTCATGAGTGTTTCTCTTTTCTTGTCCCCTTCATTCCCCTATTTTTTCCTTTCACTTCATTCTTCTCTTAAATTACCTTATCTCTGTATTCTAAGTGTTTAATTATCCTTTTGGTGTAGGACCAAAGTAGAGACAAGGGTGAAGAACAAGAAGGAAGGAAAGATAGAGAAAGAGAACAGAAAAAGGGGTGGAGATCAAAGGAATTATTGGCAGGAAAAGAAAATAACAGAAATGGATAGATAGGAGTAATAGGAATGTTCAACAGGGTTTTTGACCCACACCGATAATTCCCAGCCTCTGGTGGTTGGGTAGATTGGGTCCTTTGAAGTCAGGAGCTCCTTATCAGCATGAGCAAAAACAAGATCCTACCCCCACCACTAGAGAAGGAAAAACAGAAAAAGAAAACAGCAATGTGTAACAATTTGGACCTACCAATAGTGTTCTTACAAAAGCTCAAGCTAGTTGGATCCCCTAGATCAGAGGATCAATGCCTCCTTGAGCCCATCCAGTGCTGTGGTACCTCAGCCTAGGCCTCAGAGTGAAGCTGTGTCCATTAAATGGCATATAGATTGACAAAGAAATAAAACAAAATCAGAAAAATTAAATAATAATAATAATGATATATGTAGTAAAGAAAATAAAAATAAAGTTATATAAGATGTTAAAATAAAATCTTAAGGAATCCCGCAGCAGCTGACTCACTGGAACCCCTCTTGGCCAAGGGGAATCCCTTAAAATTGAGTTGCTAGCCAGGAGGAAGGAGATCAGACATGCCACATCATGTCCCACACTCTTAGAGATGTCCTTTGTGATTCATTAACAGGACTAAAGGTATGTAAGATTTATCTACAGGTCCTTAATATATACAACACACCACTTGACTTTGGGCATATGTTCTGTAGTTTGTCTCTGATTAACAGACTCTTATCTTAATTCAAACATTCCTTTTAGATGATTGCTGGTCTATTAGACAGCCTATAATTATTTTAGCCAATTGTCAACACCTATAACCTGTGGGCTCCCACTTGGAGATTTCCCATCTTTTTTAGCCAAAGCAATGTATGTCTTCAACATATTGATTTATTACTTTACCTGTAATTCTTGTCTCCCTGAAATGTATAAAATTAAACTACAATCCGATCACAGCAAGTCCACATTCTCAAGCATTCTTGGGTTTGGCTCTGTGTCATAGTCCTCAAATTTTGCTCAGAATAATCCACTCAAATTATTTTACAAAGTATGGACTACTTTTCCATTGATACTTTCAAATTTGAAACATTTTTATTTCATTTTCTTCCTTTTATCCACTGTCCAGGACTACACATATGACATTAAATGTGTATGGTGAGAGCAGACATCTTGTTAGTGAATTACTATAGGGGGCAAAGCATTCAGTCTTTCACCATTAAGTATGATATTTACTGCAGGTTTCTTGTAGATGTTCTTTATCAGATTGAGGAAGGTCCCTTCTTTTTCTAGTTTACTGGGACTTTTTAACATACATGAGTGTAGGATTTTTTCAAATGCCTTTTTTGCATCTATTGAGATTATCATGTGATTTTCTTTTCCGGCTCATGTATATAATAAATTATATTTGTTTATTTCTTTGAAACAGAGTCTCACTCTGTTGCCCATGGTAGAGTATCATGGCCTTGTATTTCACAGTAACCTCAAACTCTTGAGCTGAAGCAACTATCTTGCCTCAGCCTCATGGATAGCTGGGTCTACAGGTGCCTGCCGCAATGCCTGCTTAATAATATTATTATTATTATTATTTTCAGTAGAGACAAGGTCTTGCTCTTCCTCAGGCTGATCTCAGAAGTCCTGAGCTCATGTGACAAAAACTGCCTTGGTCTCCCAGAGTGCTAGGATGATAGGCATGATCCACCACACCTGGCCTATATTGGTTTATGATTGAATGTTACACTAGTGTTTTATTCCTGGGATAAACCCCTTTTGATCATAATATATATTTTTTATATATTGTTGTATTTGATGTATATAATATATATATAATATTTTGTTGAAGTTTTTGAGTTTATGTTCATGAAGGTCATTATTGTGTAGTTTTCTGTTATTATATTCTCTTTGTGTGTTTTTAGTATCAGGGTAATGCTGGTCCAATCAAATTCATAGAGAAGTGTTCTTGTTATTTTCTGGAAAAGATCACATAGAAAATGTATTATTTTTTTTTTCTCAGATATTTGGTAGAATTCAACATTTTTTAATTTGGAATGTTTATAACTATGAATTTGGTATCTATAAACAAAGACTGATTAAGTTTATTTCATCTTGAGTGACTTGTCATAGTCTGTATATTTCTCACAAGGAAGTGTTCTATTTCCTTGCGAAAATAGAATGCAAGCATTTCTTCTAAGTTGTAAAATTTACATGCATAGAATTAATCATAAGATACTTTATTATCATTTCAATGTCTATGGAGTTCCCTCATTCACTCATAATTTGGATTATTTGTATTTTACCTCTTTGTTTATCTAGCTTGATAGAAGATTACGTATTCATATTTTATTTTTCCCTCAAGAATCTTTTAGGTGTATTGATTTTATCTATTGTTTTTCTGCTCTCAATTTCATTGTTTTCAGTTCTCATATTCATTATTTTATTTATTCCACTTGCTTAATATACATTTGCACATATAATATAAATTATTTGATTATATTATAATTACTCTTTATAATTTATTTAAATTGTAACAAAGATATCATAGGACTTCAATTTTGTAATTTTTTATTAAATCGTAACTGTATACATAAATGCATTTGTTTGGTACAATGTGCTGATTTTATATACAATTTGGAATGCTTACATCAAACTGTTTAACATAGCCTTCACCTCACTTATTTTTTATTTTTATTGTTGAGGATTCATTGAGGGTACAAGAAACCATGTTACAGTGATTGCGTTTGTTAGGTAACGTCCCTCTTACAATCGTGTTTTGCCCCCAAAAGGTGTGGCACACACCAAGACCCCACCCCACCTCACTTATTTAATTATTGTGTTATGATATTTATACTCTACTTTTAATAGATTTGACATGTACCCTTGCAATATTCACCATAGGCGATGTCCCCCAATTACCCTCCCTCCACCCAGCCTCTCCTCTCCTTGCCTCCTCTTCTTCCCTCCTTCATCTTGAGCTATAGTTGTGTTTTATCTTTCATATAAAAGTGTGGGTGATTATATATTGGTTTCATAATAGTATTGAATACATTGGATACTTTTTCTTCCATTCTTGAGACACTTTACTAAGAAGAATATGTTCCAGCTCCACCCATGCAAACATAAAAGAGGTTAAGTCTCTATTTTTTAAGGCTGCATAATATTCCATGTAACAAATTGAGGGCTTTGCATTTAACTATGGTCTTCCATGCTAGCCAAACATTTTAAATTATAAATAACAGCCTTGCATTCAAGCTTCATTCTAACTTCTTCATCTTTTTCTTTTTTTGTAAGTTGGTTGAGATTTCTCTGTGTCTATGACATCTGGATTTTCCCCATTTCTGTCATTTTCCTCTTTCACAAGTGAGGCCCATCTTATATGATACTTTCTACTATAGATACAGCTCTATCTTCAAATCCATGGCAAGCCTTTTCTTCCTTTGCCCCAGGACAGACATAGATGATGTTATGCATTGTCATTTATTATGCAGCCACTAGGTACCAGACAGCATGCTAAACACTTCTTATGCATTTTATCTCATCTATACACCAAACTATTTACTAGGAGGCTAATATCCATCTCACTGAGAAGCAACAAAAGTTAATGGAAGTAACACGGTTTGCCAGGCCGTAGGGCTAATGCATGGTAGAAACAGGATTTAAATCCAGATTCTTCTGACTATAAAGCCATGCTCATAAATATTATAGTATACAGCTTTCTGAAATACTCAAATAGATACCTTAGATAGCTATAATTAGCATATCACATGTAGAATAGTTTGATTTTTACCTAAGGTCATAGCATACCTCTATTTCTTTGCAGATTTCTAATCATGTACTCTTGAGCTACTTAAAAATTCTTGCCCAGTAGTTAAGTCTCATATATCTGCCACTACAACTTCCTCTTTTATCCAAGTCTTACCCCAATATATGGTATAGTTCAGGGATTTCAAAACCTTAGCATATATCAGATGCACCAGAAAGACTTGTTAAAACAGATCGCCAGGCACCTAGAGTTTCAGATTCACTATGTCTGCACTACTGCCCAGGAATTTGCATTGCTAAAAATTTCCCAGGTGAATTTGATGCTTATAGTTCAGGGACCTCACGTGAGTAACATTGGTGTAGGGATGTGGCTGATCACATGGTCTTTAGTATGTTTTCATAATATAACGAGAATTACAAACTAGATATGAATTCTCACTTACTGTATGAGTGTAGTCTAAAGCATATGAAGAAAAAGTAATAAAGAAAAAATTATAAAAACACAAAATATTCCACACAATATGTATTGGAGATATATTCCACTGAAAATATATTTGACTGCCAATAAGACATGAAAGACACTACACACAATTGATTCATTTAGAAGATCACAGTGTACATTAGTTTATGAAAAGTTATGAGAACTGTAACAATGAGGGTGCTTGTCAAATTGTATTTACCCAAGTATTTCTGAAACTCATTTGATCACAAAACTTTTTTTTCCTAGATATAGTATGCCGTATAACTAGTGTTATTCAGCAATCGCTTTGCTAAACTCTATTCTAAAGTAATCTTTTTACAGGAAAGTTAAAGCATCCCTGGGGAGCTCCTAGAATCATAAAAGCTTGGTTCTACTGCATTCAAATCATACTGAAGATTTATTTACTCTATCCAGAATCCAGGTATGATTCTCCCTAGTATAGCTGTCAGAACCTCCAAGATCAGTTAGTTCTGAACAAAAGTATGCTACTAGTAAAATTTACCTAAGTATGGAGATTCAGAGACCATTATGAAGGCATACTAAAGGTCTTTCAGGGATCGCCAATCTCTACTCTAGGTACGTGTATCATCAGACACCTGAAAATCTGATATAGAATTTTTACTTGAATTGATGTCAGATTAAAATGCCTAGATTGTAAACTCTACCATTCTTTTTTTTTTTTTTTTTCCAGTTTTTGGCCAGGGCTGGGTTTGAACCTACCACCTTTGGCATATGGGGCCGGCGCCCTACTCCTTTGAGCCTCAGGCACCGCCCACTCTGCCATTCCTTTTTTTGAAAAATCAAGAGAAGTATCTGTTCATGTTACATCTTACATTCTGAAACATTGCCAAGTCTGTTTCTCAACAGCAGTTCAACAAGCTCAATTTTAAGTTCTGTCAGAAGGCTGGAATGAAGTTCTGCAGGATTAAATTAATGGGACTCATTTAGTAAAGAACAGATACTTTCATACAAACATCTCTCCTACTCTGAGGCTTCAACTACCTCTTGTGGGGGAAATTTCTTTCTGAAATAGGTCCTTGGTCTTGGAGATTCTAAGAATGAACCCAAGGACCACAGATCAGTGCTAAGATAGGATTTATTAGACAGAAAGGAATGCAGAAGGAATAAAAAACACCAGAGCTTCTGGCAGAGGGAAAGAACCAAGTGGATCTTTTGTCTAGGGGTATGAGGTCTTGAGACTTGCACTTAGCCAGGACTTGGTAGAAGGAAGACACCTTTTCAATGTTGATGAGAGTATTAACAAATGGATGCAGTTCCTCCAGCTCCAGGCATTCACTTAAGAAGAGGCCTGGCTTAAATGAAATTGCCTAGGCCTAAGAAACTTACACGAAATTTCTCAGACCTAGAAAACTGGGATGCCTATCCATCCTTGAATGAAGGAACCCTGCATCACTCTGGCCAATGCTTATTGACCCTTTCCAATATGTACATACTTGTCCTCATTCATAGGGAAGGCAGAAGGAAAAAGACTTGCATAACTTCATTTTAACTCTTTTTGCCATTATATAATTAGCCTCTAGGATGAACCTAGGCTGAAAATAGATTTGACCATGATCGCCATAAAATAAGAGGTAAAGTAAGGGATTAGCTACACACATAAAACAGCTGATGCCGATGAAATGTATTTGGTGATAAATTTACAATTACTTTTACTATAAGATAGTACATCAATTTTGATAATTACTGGTTATTTTAGTTTAATGATTTCAAGTAGCTAAGCTTTGTAAAAGCCAGTCCTGTAGCCTCCGGGGACATTCATGTTTACTTTGCAAAGCCTACTATTTCACAAAGATCACACCACATTATTTGTAAATAATATATTTTAAAATATTATACATGCATAGTTTAGTACAATTGATAAGCATTTTCACATTTGAGTCTAAGAATTTTATGAAGTAGATGTGATATTTGTTTAGAGATTTGGTTCCCCATTCCCTTCCTCTGAAACACAGCCCCCAAATCATTGAAATTTACAAAGTGGTATATTTTTTTGTAAGCTGACGATTTGCTAATAACCACCAGCCTCTATATAGTTTCCTAGTGTGGACTGACCTAGGCAGAATTAGAGGGCTAGTACATTCAGCTCCATCCCCCAACCTCTATGGAGGTAAAAGAAACTGAAGCTAAAGTTGATCACCAACAACCAATGATTTAATAAATCATGTTTATGTAATGAAGCCTCCATCAAAACCTATAAAGGACTGGGTTTAGAAAGCTTCCTGATAGCTGAACAAGTGGAGGATTAGGGTGAGTGGCATGTATCTAGAGAAGACATTGAGACTGCCTGCCTTGCCCTTTGTATTTTTTCCATCTGGTGTTCATCTGTTACTTTTATAATATTTTTTATAATAAACATGTAAATATGTTTCCCTGAGTTCCATAAGCCATTCTAGCAAATTAAACTGAAGGAGGGGGTCATGTGAATTCCCAGGTATATCAGGAGCACAGGCAAAAAACAACCTGGGGTTTGCCATTGGTATCTAAAGTGTGAGGGAGTCTTTTGGGACAAAGTCCTCAACTTGTGGGATCTGAAGCTGTCTCAAGGTAGGTAGTGCCAGAATTGAATTAGAGGACACCCTGCTGATAATATCCACTGCAGAACTTACGGCTTACTGAGTGAGTGGGGAAAAATATCCAACATTATCTGAAGTCATAGAAGTATTCTGTATTGTGAGAATATATGAGCAACTGAGTTTGTTTTTCCAATAGCCTCAGCAAGTCAAATAAGAACTCTTTTCAGATGTTTTTAAAGATAAAGCACTTTTTATGACTATCAATGTATACTGCAGACATTTGTGGTCCTTACTCTATTCTTTTACTCTGACCATCAATACAGAGAGTTTTATTTTTGTTGGGGTGCCTCATGGAGCCACACATGAACCCTTTCTCCTCTCCTCCTCCTCCTCTCCTCCTAAGAGAAAAACACAAAAGACCTAGTTATCTCCATCCCCAAGAAGTTCACCCCAAAGAATCATAATTCACCAAAGCCCTCTGGGCAAGCTATGTAATTTGCCTATCCCACATAGTCTGATATAAAAGGGGTTTCTAACTGCTCCCAAGGTGCAGATGCCACTTTTGCCCTGCACAGGTGAGTCATCCTACCCTTTCAATAAACCTAGCCTGAACATCTTTACTCCAGTCTTATCTTTGGGCACCACCGCTTACACCTTTCATATGGTGCCCAAAACCTGGGACTGGCAACTGACTAATGGCTGGCTGCTGGTCTCTCTAGTTACCCCAGTTTTCTCAAAACCTGGTTCTGGTGGCTCCCAGACCCAACTCTGTTGGCCTTCCTGTCAAAGACTCCTGGAGGATTTCCCTCCAACTGCCATTTAAGAGTGAATAAGATCCATAAATACCTTTGAACAGAACCTCCCCCAGCTCACTCTGTGGCTCACTCCATGCCTTTATGATCTCAAGTCCCCCTTGCTTCTTTTTCTTTATTTATTCATTTGCACAACTAAAGGGTTGTATCCCAGAGCTATTCTCTCTCCCAGGGTCCCAAGTACCTCTAATCATTCTGTTTTTTTCACTTTAAGCCCAGAGCTGGATCCTAGTTTAGGCTTCTGAGATCCTAGGGACCTCAAGTTTTCTTAGGAAAAATAGGGATGCCTGACCTTTCTCTTTCTTCATTTGTTGCTCCTCCATGCACTGGGTCTTGGGAAACAAGGGAAGCCTTCCTTTCCACCCCAGTAGAGGTAAGACATCAGAGACATGGGAGTTGACCCTTCCACCTCAATCAGAGAAACCCTCGGGGTGTCTACGTTGACCTCAATACAAATAAGAAAATGGGACCTTTAATTTCAATAGCTTAAAGGACCTAAATAATTTCTTTCAAAAAAATGGCAGATGGAACAAAATTCCCTATCTTCAGGCCTTTCTTTCCTTCTGCTCTTATTCTTCCCTATACAAATCATCCATCAAACAACTCCCCCCATCTTCCTCAGTCTTCCACCCTGTTTTTCCTTCTCTGGGGATTCCTCAAGCTCCTATTGCTCCTCCATCTCCTAACCTTCCCTGGAGCCTCAAGGACCCTCCACATCTCCCACCCGACCAATCCCTCGTGCTTCCTCCATCACAGACTTACCATGGCTTCCACCCCAGCCCAACTGCCATGCACCCCTCCCCCTAGTGTAGGCAGGCCTATGGGGATAAGACACTGAACCTAAACCAGGCCTGTAGACCAGCAGTGGTGTGGGAGGCCATGCATAATGCATGCTCCCCAGGCCACAGTTGACACAAACACTGGAACAGCAGGCTTGGGATAGGACGAGGTGAAAGAACCAGGAAGGCAGTAATGCTCACAGGACCCACATACACCTCATGAACCTTTGCCTTCCTTCCCTCCACCCATTAGCTTCCCTCTGCCCCATATACTGACTTCCTTCCACCCTGCCTACCAGCTTCCCTCTGCCAGCTGGCTTCAGATAGAGAAAAGACAGAGAAAAAGAGAAAATGGGACTGACAGAAGCTCTGAAACTAGAATAGTTTTGTAATAGTGCCTGCCACTTTAAAACTTCTCCAGAGATAGTTACACAAAAGACCCAAACAAGAAGACTATTCCCTTCTACAGAGCAGAGCTCTGTCCCCACTATATCGCTGGGTCCCTAATATAAAATGCTCCAAGAGTCGTCTTTTGCTAGAACACTGGAACCATGTCCTCTCAGCAAAGGAGAAAGGCTCTAGAAGGAAGAGTATAATCTCCTTAGAAAAGGAGATTGCATTCCCCTTATGGAACGAGTAGTCCCTTATATCCACATCCTCCATGCCCATGGATATATGGGAATGGCTTTCAACTGACTGACATGTCTGACTTGAAAACAGGTTCCAGTTTGTTATACAAATGTGGCTTTAAATAGCTTTCTAACACATATGAGTAAATTAATTATAAGAAATACCAGATCCACATCCTCTAGTCTTCCTAAATTTTAAAGACCTCTATTTCTCTCTCCTATCTCCATCATTAAAATAAAAAATAAAATACAACCCCCTTTATATTTTCCACATTTTCTCAGTTGTCTGGGAAATAAAGTAATCTTACTCATCCTTTTATCACTTTTCTGTTACCCCCCGCCAACCAACTTAGAAGCTTAGATCTAATCATGTCAGGGGTTTCCACCAGGATCACCAGCCTAGGGATTGCTAACCACCAGTTTTGACTGATGTACAGGAGCTCGCCAAAAGCCTCCAGAAAGTTTCTTATCAGTTATAACTCATACAAGACCAGGTGGACTCCCTGGTGACAGTAGTTCTCCAAAATCACAACAGGAGATGGAGTGCTTTGCCCTTTGTTACAGTAGGCATGCTGTTTCTACACCAACAAGCTTGGTCTGGTCTAAGAGATCATCATCTGGCTCTGAGAACAAGCTACCCACCTGCAATCTCAGAATGAGAGATCTTGATTCAACAACTTGTGCGGACCTCTCTTCATCCCGCTTGCTGCAATCCTCCTGTTATTAACCTTTGCCCCTCTGTCATCCAATTCCTGTCCTCATTTATTCAAGGCGGGTTATCAGGCAGGTTAAAAAATATGTCAATATGCATATTTTTTATCCCACCTTGAATAAATGAGGACAGGAATTGATATCCAATTCCTGTGTCATCCAATTCCTGTCCTCATTTATTCAAAGTGGGTTAAAAAATATGTCAATTGCAGTTTCCACCCAATTTCTACCACTCCCAAACCCTTTTCCAAAGTACCGCAAACCCGCACAGTACTACTGATACCAAACTCAAGCCACTGAGGACAACTATGACCCTGCTCTGCCAGAAGCAATTTTGGAACACAGATCATCATCCCTATCACTCTTCTCAATTTCGTTTTTTGAGACAGAGTCTCACTTTGTCTCCCTCGTGGAGTTCCGTGGCCTTATAGCTCACAGCAATCTCAAACTCTTGGGCTCAAGTGATTCTCTTGTGATAGCCTGCAAAGTAGCTGGGACTACAGGCACCCTCCACAACACCCAGCTATTTTTTAGAGATGGGCTCTCACTCTTACTCTGGCTGGTCTCAAATTCCTGAGCTCAGGCAATCCACCTACCTGGGCCTCCTAGAGTTCTAGGATTACAGGCATAAGCCACCACACCCAGCACCACAGCACCCCTTTTAACAAGAGTTGGGAATGTTGGGGGCACCTAACCAGCCACACAAAAACTCTTTTCCCTCCTACTCTTCCTCTCCTCCCTTGCTCCTCCTCTCCTAAAACAAAGACACAAAGTTCCTAGTTAGCCCCATCCTAAGAAGTTCTTGCCAGAGGACTCTAACTCATCAAAGCCCTCGGGCATTCTGTGGAATTTGCCCACCCCCTACAGCCCTTTATCAAAGGGATCTTTAACTGCTCCCCTGGTGCAGACACCATCTTTGCACTTCCCAAGTGGGTCCTGTTTGAATAAACCTAGCCTGAATATGTCCTCTCTGGTCTTGTCTTGGGGCACTGCCGCTAACACCTTTCAATTTTCTACTTTTTGTGTTTACTTATTTTATTGTTTAAAGACAATTATTTTTGTAATCGGAAATGTAGGAATGCTCAGTCTTTATAGTGAAATAACAGAAAAAATATTAACTCATAGCTTTTTAATAAGGCCTAAATTTGATCTCGCTGTGTGCTTTCTTTCTCTTGCCAACTCCTCCCCCACCTCTAAGGATTTCTGTTTTCACAAACCAGTGAAAACCCCAATGAATCAAAAGGAAATGTAATTTTTTTTTTGACATTTACCCAGCTTCTTTGTCTTTTGTTCCTTTAAGCCTCAAGGGATTCCCAGGATCCCAGACAAATG
>CAUYRH010173933.1:0-46029 GCA_963574655.1 Perodicticus potto
TAATTAAGAGCTTACATTCATGAACCAATACTCTTGCTTTGCTATTAACTAAAGTCCACAGTTTATTGAGATCCCCTGAGAATTTACCTGATTTCGTTCTCTGTTCTAGGATTCCACCTAAGACACCGTATTAAATTTCGTCATCAAATTTCCTTAGGCTCATCTTGGTTGTGAGAGTTTCTCAACCTTTCCTTATTTTTTGTGACATTGATATTTTATGGGATACCGGTAAGGTATTTTGCGGAGTGTCCCTCAGCTGGCATTTGTTTGATGTTTTTCTCATGATTAGACTGGGGTTGTTTGTTTGGGGGAAGAAGACTAAGAAAGCAAGGGCCATCATACCAAAGATACTTACTATCAACATGATTTATGCTTTTGGATGTTAACTTTGATCATCTGGCTGATGTATTATTTGCCAGGTTTCTCAACTATAAAGTAACTCCCCCTCCTTTTCATGTTGTAGTCTTTGAAAGGATATTGGTGTGTGAGGCTCACACTTAAGGAATGGGGTGTTACACTTTATTTCCTGGAGGGGAGAACATCTACGTGAATTATTTGTGATTCTTTATGTGGGATTTGTTTCTTCTCCCCATTTATGCATTTATTGAAACACTTATTTATATTAGCATGGACTCACTGGTATTTATTTTATACTTTGGGCTATGTTTCAGTTTGTTCCGTGCTGCTGTAATAGAATACCCTAGACTGGGTAATTTATAATGAACAGAAACTTAGTGGCTCACAATAAGAGCCAATTTGGGACGCCCAGAATCAAGGTGACGAGGACTGGAGAGGGCCTTGTTGCTATGTCCTCATGGGAAAGAAGGGTGAGAGAGGGCAAAGGGGGGCCCAACTCACCCTTTTATAAACCAATTGCACCTATCCCACCCCTGAGGGGGGAGTCTTCATTTCCTAATCACCTGTTACTAATACTATTAAAATAGCGATGAAATGTCAACATGAGTTTTGGAGGGGACACATTCACACTGCAGCCAGTTTTGTCCACTGCTACATTATTCATGTGATTGCCCAAGTTGTCCTGTGTTTTAGCCACAGGGAGCTCATTCATTTGGCTTTTGTGTCCCTTTGACATATCCTCATTAATGGATTAATAAATTGGGTAAGTTTTGACCGTTCCCTTACTTCAAGCCACTCCCGGATGCTCCCGTCTCATTTCTGTGTTCCTTTCCCTAGCTTTAGAATTAGGCATTTGGGGAAATTCTGGAGAATGATGTTAGATCGCAAGATCTAGGCACTAGGTTTGTTCAGAGCTACTAGGATGTTGTCAGTTCTAGGCCTTGTCAGCCCACAGAACCAGGATATATTCATATATATTAAACATGTAGACACACGTATCTATACATATTTCTATATGGAACCACCGCTAAACATGAGCTTCTATTGATGTCTTTAATATGTAAACTCCCAATCCCAAATGGCTCTTCCCATGTTCCACCCATTCACTGAGTCCTTTGATTCCGGTATACCTGTAAAGTATATTAGACTTGTAAACTGTAGAAAAAGACTTTATCAATTAGACTGCGGTAGGTAGAGTTTCATTTGCCTTTATGCTTATGGACATCTTGAATTCCATCTTTGGGTTCCACCATCTTTTAATTTTTTCTAAATTGTATATATTAATGTTCACTGTATTTAAAATTCCCTGACTTTTGACACAAGAGTGTCATATATCCGCCATCACCGTATCAGGTGGAATCACCCCACTGCCCTAAAGCAATGCCCTGTGCTTCCTGCTGCCTCTATCCAAGTCTTACTTACCCCTCCCATTTTCTTTCTGGAAACCACTGACCTTTCTTTACCATCTTTATGGTTTTGCTTTTTCTAGAATATCACATAATTGAAATCGTGCAGTATGTAGCATTTTCCCTTTGACTCTTTTACTTAGCAATATACACTTAAGGTTCTTTAAGTGCATGTCTTTTTATGGTTCAGAAGCTTATTACTTTTTAAATTTGAAAATATTAGGGAGCATGCATGTTTTGGTTACATAGTTCGTTTTTGTACAGATTGAGTCAATGTTGTAAGTGTGCCCTTCATTCAGATACTGTGCATTGTACCCATAGGTGAACTTACCCTACCCATTTTCCCTCCCACCCTGCTTGATTTTCATTGAGTTTTTTACTTCCCCATGTGCATGAAAGTGTTGATCTATTACTTCCAATTTAGTGCTGAGCACACGTGGCGTTTGTTTCTCTTGTGATACTTCGCTTGGAAGGATGGTCTCCAGTTCCATCCAGGCTGTCACAAAAGATACTAGATCACCATTTTTTTATGGCTGAGTAAAAATAGTGTACAAATGCCACATTTTATTAATCTGCTCATGTAATAGTGGGTACTTGGGTTGTTTCCACATCTTTGTGACTGTGAATTGTGCTGCTATTGAGCATTTGAGTGCATTTGTCCTTTTCATAAAATGTCCCCCAAAGCTCAGTACTTTTTCTTGCTGAATGCTATTCTACAGTATGTGTGTACCACAGTTTATTTATCCATTTACCTACTGAAAGACCTCTTGTGTAGATTTTTATGTGGACAGAAGTCTTCTATTCATTTGGGTAAATACCGAGGTATAGGATTGTTGGACTGTCTGGTAAGACTCTGTAAGTAATTTAGCTTTGTTAGAAACTGCTGAACTTTCTTCCAAAGTGGCTATGCTATTTTGCATTCCCTTTCACAATGAATAAAAGTACCTATTGTTTCACATCTTCACCAGCAATAGGTAAGGTCAGTTTGTGAGCTTTTGCCAGTCTAATAGGTTTATAATAGTATCTCATTTTTGTTCAATTAAAAATTCCTTAATGACATGAAATTGGAACGTTTCTGTATGCATATTTTCCATTTGGGTCTTTTCTTTTATGAGCTGTTTACTGAGGTCTTTGGTTCATGTTTTAAATCAGGTTGTTCATTTTCTGATTATTAAGTTTAAGTGTTTCTTTGTCTATTTTGAATACAAGTCCCTTATCAGACATGCATCTTACAAATATTTATCCCTTCTGTGCTTCTGTGCCTCCTTTTTCTTATTCTCTTAAGAGTGTTTTCAGCATAGCAAAATTTTTAATTTTAGTGAAATTAAACTATTCTTTTTTCTTTCATGAACTGTGATTTTGATGATCTGTCTAAAAAGTCACCACCAGACATAGGGTCACCTAGATTTTCTTTAAACATTTAATAATTTTATTTTACATTTAGGTTTATGTCTATTTTGAGTTAATTTTTTTTTGAAATATGTAAGGTTTCAGTCTACATACCTTTTTGTGCATACGAATGTCCAACTTTTTTTCTAGTACCATTTGCCAAAAACACTTTCCTGCACTTTCTCCATTGAATTGCCTATGTTGCTTTGTCAAAGAGTCCAAATAGTTGACTAGAGCGTCTAGGTCTATTTCCGGGCTCTGTTGTTTTCCACTGGTCAACGTGTCTGTTCTTTTCCTAGTTTGTCACCATCTTGACTGTTGTAGGCTCATATTAAGTCTGTAACAGAGCAGTGTGACTCTTCCCATTTGTTCTCAATATTATGTTGCCTATTCTAGGTATTTTTTCTTTTCTATACACCCCTTAGAAGCAATTTGGAAATATCTACAAAAGAGCTTGCTGAGATTTTCATTGAGATTACCATGAATCAACACATCAATTTAGGAAGAATTAACATTTAAAAATATTTATTCTTCCAATACATGAATGTGTATTATCTCTCCACTTTAGATTTTCTCTGATTTCTTCCGTCTGTATTTTGTATAACAGCTACCTGCACATCATTCCTATACATATTATTTAGATTTACACATAAGTATTTCAGATTTTGAGTGCTGTTGTAAGTAATGTTGTTATTTTAATTCCAATTTCCTATTGTTTATTATTGACAGATAGGAAACCAAATAATCTTCTTAATGTTAGCTTCACACACTATGACCTTGTTTTAGTTTCTTATTAGTCCTAGGTGATTTTTTTTTTTTTTTTTTTTGGTCGTATCTTTAGTGTTGAGGGTTGGAGGTCCCAATTCCTCCAACCCAGTTGACCTGATTAGATTACTCACTGAGCTAGAAAGTTTGACTGAGTTACAGTGGTAACAAAAAGCAAAAGTGAGTGGAAACTGAACATAAAACTGGAGTGGCCCATGCAGTGTGACTAGAGAGTAAAAGTAACCTACACAAGTTTCAGGATAACAGAGATTTTGTTTAGGAAGAAAAAAGAGAAAGTTTAGAGGACTTCTTCTAAACTTCTTCTGAAGGGAAGTGGGTCCCTTTCATGAAGGAGAAAAGGGGAGAGACATGGAGACAAAGGCCCACAGGGGTATTAAATACTCCATTTGAAATTGGCTGCAACTCTTTCATTGGCCTCTCTGGGCCTCCAAGGCAGTATTGCTCTTGTCTATTGGTCATTGATGGTCTCTTTCTATTGGTCATTGGTTACCTAGGTTACTTCACATCCACATTCTTCTGTGCCTTTCAGACTTCAGCAAACCAAGTTTTCATCTCATCCCCTTGGAATCTTCTTTCTTCGTGTCCCTTCTCATTTCGGAATTTCTACATAAGCAATTATATTATTTGTAAATAATTTCTCTTCTTCCTTTATAATATGCACATCTTTTATTTCCTTTCCTTGTTTTAGTATAATAATTAGGACTTCCAGGGTGCTATTGAATAGATAAGGTGAGAGAGAACCATTCTTGCCTTATTCTTGAGTTTAGGGGGAACATATCTAGTTTCTTATTAAATAATATATGAGCTGTTGATTTTTATATTTTTTATTAAGTTCAGGAAGTTCCTCTCTTGCCCTAGTTTTCTGAGAATTTTTATCATTAATGTGCATTAGATTTTGTCAAATGCTTTTTCCACATCAATTGATGTGATCATATGATTTTTCCTCTTTATCCTGTTGATATGGTAGATTGCATTGATTGTTGAATGTTGATCCACTGTTGGGTGCATGGAATATATTCATTGGTTGTGGTGTATGATTCTTTTATATTGTTGGATTATAGTTGCTAATATTTTGCTGGGGACTTTTGTACCAATGTTCAATGTGAAGTATTTGTGGTTATCCTTTTTTATAAAGTTTTTACCTAGTTTTGGTATTAGGGTCATAATATTGGCCTCCTAGAATGAGTAAAGGAGTATTCTTTCTGCTTCTGCTTTCTGGAAGAGATGGTGGAGAACGGGTATCTTTTTTTTCCTTCAAATGTTTTGTAGACTTCATCAGTGAAACAGTGACAGCCTTGTGTTTTCTTTTCTTGGAAGTTATTAATTATTGATTTAATTTTTAAAAAAAATATATAGGCCTATTCAGATTATCTGTTTATTCTTGTAAACTTATTAGTAGTTTGTACCTTTGAAGAAATTGGTTCATTTCATCAAAGTTATCAAACTTGTGAGCATAGAATTTATTTGTAGTTTTCTCTTATTATCTATTTAATATTCATGGACTCAACAATGTTGACTATTCTTTCACATCTGATATTGGGAATCTTTTTCTTCTCTTTCTTTTTTAACCTGTTTTCTTGACTAAACATTTATCAATTTTATTGAAACTTTCAAATAAAAAGCTTTTAGTTTCATTGATTTTTCTCTTTTGATTTCCTGTTTTTAATTTCATTGATTTATACTCTTTTATTATTTCTTTTTTGCTCCTTAATTGCTCTTCTTTATGTAATTTCCTAAGGTAGAAGTTTAAGCTATCAATTTTAGATCTTTCTTCTTTTCTAATGTACTATGCTATAAACTTCCTTTTAGTATTGCTTTAGTTGCTTCCGATGAATTTGGATATGTTGCGTTTTCATTTTCATTAAGTGAAAAATATTTTCTACTTTCACTGTGATGTCATCTTTGACCTTTGGATTATTTTTCTTTTCTTTTCTTTTTTTTTTTTTGAGACAATCTCAGACTGTCACCCTGGGTAGAGTGCCGTGGCATCCTAGCTCACAGCAACCTCTTGGGCTTAAGCGATTCACTTGCCTCAGCCTCCCAAGTAGCTGGGACTACAGGTGTCCACCACAACACCTGGACCTATTTTTTGTTGCAATTTTCATTGTTGTTTTGGCTGGCCCTGGCCAGGTTCGAACTGCTAGCCTCAGTGTATGTGGCTGGCGCCCTACCCACTGAGCAACAGGCACTGCCTGACCTTTAGATTATTTAATTTCCAAATATTTTGGGAATTTTCCAGCTATCTTTCTGTTGTTGGTTTCTAGTTCAATTTTATTGTGAACTGAGGACGGACTTTATATGATTTATATTTTTTAAATTTGCTAAGGTGTATTTTGAAGTCCAGGTTGGGTATACTGATGAATATTACATATGAGAAGAATGTGTATTTTGTTGTTGTTGGACAAAGCTTTCCATAAATGTAAATACCCATTAGATCAAGTTGATTGATGGTGGTATTCAGCCAACAGATTTCTTGCTGACTTCCTGATTGCTTGTCCTATCAGTTACTACAAAAGAAGGATCAAAAATCTCTATCTGCAGTATTAGATTTGTCTATTTCTCTCTCTCTCTCTCTCTTTTTTTTTTTTTTATCAATTTTTATACATATGGTCTTAAAACTTAGCTGTTAGATACAAACACTTTTAGAATTGTTGTGTCTTTTTGATAAATTGATTCCTTTCTCATTATGGAATGTCTGTCTTTTTTGTTGTTAACCTTCCTCGTTCTGGTGTCTGCCTTGTCTGAAGTTATATAGCCACTTCAGTTTTCTTTTTATTCGTGTTAGCATAGTATGACTTTCTTCATTTCTTCCAACCAATCTGAGTCTATGAATATCTGTAGTTGGATATTTTAAATTCTTTCTGGCAATTTGTATCTTTTAGTTGCTATATTTAGGCTGTTCATATTTAAAAGGAATATTGATTAGGTGGATCTTTATGTTTCATATTTGTTTTCTATTAGTTGCAATTGTTTTTTGTTCCTCCCTGGTTCTATTTCTTCTTGTTTTAGTAGAGCATTATATGTGATTTTATTTTGTCTTCTTTCTTAATATGTTGATTATGCTTCTTTAAACAAATATTTTAGTAGTTACTGTAGAGTTTCCAATATACATTTTAAACTAATCTGTGTACCTTTAAATATCATTATACTGTCTTGTGTGTAGTCAAAGTCCACCATAGCAGTTGCCAATTCCCCATCCCTGTTACCTATGACATTGCTTTCATGCATTGCAGTTACCTACATGCTATAAATATCCAATATATTATTGCTATCATTACCTTAACAGAGTTACCTCTTAAATCATTAAAAGTAAATAATGTTACTTTTATTAATTACTTAGTAAGTTGTTGATTTAATTATTTCCAACAAAAAGTCTGCTTTGATTCTTATTTTTGTTCCTCTATAGGAAAGTTTTATGTCCCCTCACCCCCTCTGTCTTCTTTCAAGGATTTTTTTGTTTTTATTTTCTTGATGTCTAAATACATGCTATGTTGAAAGGTAACACTGGAATGCCAGAAGGGAAAGAGAGAATGGAGCAGAAAAATATTAATGTGATAATGGCTAAAAGCTTTCTAAAATTAATGGCAGACAGCAATCCACAGGTCCAGGGGCATCAGAAGCAAGAAGCAGGGTGAGTTTTCACAGGTCGGTCAGTTGTAATCCTATTACTTCTCTGGAGCTCTGTTGGTAAGATGGTCAGGTGGTAGGAAGGGAATTAAATCTATTTAACTCTTTATAATAAAATCTTAGTCTTTGGGGGAGGCTATAGCCTCTGGGCTGTTACCTTTGACCAAACAAACAAAAAATACAAAATCCCCAAACAAACCAAAAAACGAACAAAAAACCCAAAAAGCAAAAATCATACTATATGAGGGAGAAGAGGAAAGTTGAAGAAATGGAACAAGCCTTTCCTCAGATTCTAAGGAGTAAATGCTTTAGTTACTTTTTAAAAAAAGATTTCATGAATTCTGTCTCTAAAAACTCAGGCATCTCCATCCAAGGATAAACTTAGGAAAACTAGAAATTGTATCAACATAGAAATAACCTGAGTTCTAGAATTGGCTCTTTCAAAACTTGTCTGTCTTTGATCAGTTCTCTTAACTTCCCAGGGATTCCAGTTATATGATTTCTTCTGGTGCCAGCACCCTAGGATGGCAACATTCTGTGGACACACACCCAGCAGTCTTTAACTGGGGTTCAGTTCCATTTGTTCATGAAGTCTTAAACTTTATTAATGATTTATTTCCCAAGGCCACTTCTGTTGGTGGGAGGGGGATGAGAAGAAGAGGAGCCCCTTGGCACACCAGCCTTCTATTTCTGTTTTTTCACAGAAAAATATTCCCTGACACTTGGACGCCAGATGGCAACACCTTTGAAGATGCACCAAGGATTTGAATTCTGGTTCATATTAAATATCACATGTAAATTATTAATCTGTAGCAGATGTAAATGTATACTGTTACACTGTATTAAACATTAATGTTGCAAAGACCAACCTGTGGACCATGTGGGGATGCTGGGGGACCACCACTGGTCCTCCAGCTAAAATCTAGATTTAGAATCTAAATAGCTTAGGCAAAAGTCTTCTGAAGGAATATTTATTACCAGGATTATATATATAAAAAAGAGAAAAGTTCCAAAATTAAGGTTTTACTATGGGCCAAGTAGTCTTCTAAGTGGTTTTATATATATGCTGGTCAATTTAATCTTCTTGACAACTCTGTGAGGAAAACATTACTACTTACTACTGTTGATTAAGCAGCAACTATGCACAAGGAATTGTTTTTGGCAGTTACAGGGGTGGAATAAAACAGTTCCATGAATTTTATAGAACTTAACTTTCTGGTGAAATGAGACAGGCAATATGCCCCAAACCAGCAAATGAATAAAATAATTTCAGAGAAGGATAAATACAGGCCATGGAGTAGAATCTACAGAGTTGAGTGATAGCAAGGGACTTTGGGGGTGTGATTGTAGACTGAGAGTTCTGGGGAGTTCTCTTTGAGGAGGTGACATTGGGTTAATGGTTCCAAGTTATTTCATCTATTAGCAATTTCCTAGAAGCAACTGAACAAATATCAATTCTTGGAATGACCATTGTATTGAAATGCCAGTTAGGAAAAAACTCGTTTTAATTAAGCAGCTGTAAGTTTTATAGGTTCTTCTCCAAGATCACCTAATGTACAGTGTATTTTCAGAATGGCAGCTTTCTGGATAGCATGGCTTGTGGCTCTGATGCATGTTACGAGTAATGCCAGGAATATTATAAACAGTTGGGCAGGTTTATGTTTTCTCAGGCAATTTCTGTCCAGTCTACAGATTTTTTTTCTTTCTCAGTTTACATCTCTGTATCATTTCATTTTCCTATTTTGCTTCAGTTTGTCTATGAATGGCTTGAAATGATTTGTCGAGAGAGAAACTGAGAAGCTCCAGTGTAAAAACGAACATGTTAATAAACTAAATACAGTAGATACACTACGGGGAAATAGCTGCTGTCACTCCCTCCTTTCATCCGGTGCTACCTACCTTCTTTTCCCAGGCCACCACCATGAGAATGACCTTGTTATAATCTCTCGAATAGCACCCTTTTGGACCCCCTTTTGTCATGAGGACCTTTTTCTTTCACCCACTTCTGCCTGCTTTGGAAGCTAGTGAAACCCTTATGACAGGTCTCCTCAGTTTTTAATCTCTGCTGATCAAAAGCTGTGTACTTGTTACTTCAACACTTATTCCAACCCATTTGGAAATTGATTTCCTTTATTATAGAGCCTGGAACGCTAAAACTGACATTGGTCTTCTTTGTAGCTAAGGTGCTGTGCATAACTTTGGACCAGTCAATCAAAAGACTCCAGAATTGGAGGTGAGAATAAGTAAAGGATGCCACAGAGAGTTCAACATCTCTAAAAAGAGTGCTGGTGAGAGGTGTCCATGGCAGCCCTGGTGGTATTTCTAGCATCCAGTGCAGATGGTTTCATTTAAAGCAGTAGCAGCAGCAATGATTCCTCATGGGTGGTCCTATGGTGGACTTGAGTGTTTTTTCTGGATGCATTTCTTTATATTAAATCATAACTGTGTACATTAATGAATTTATGGGGGACAATGTGCTGATTTTATATACAATTTGGAGTGCTTACATCAAAGTGGCTAACATAGCCTTCACATCACTTAATTATTTGCTAAGACATTTATACTCTTAATAGATTTAACATGTTCTCTTGCATTATGCACAATAGGTGAAATCTCACCAATTACCCTCCCTCTACCCGGCCTCCCCCTCCTCCCCACCCTTCTGTTCCCTCCTCCTTTCTGGGCTGTAGTTGTGTTTTATCATTCGTATGAAAGTGGGTGATTATATATTGGCTTCATGATAGTACTGAGTACATTGGATACTTTTTCTTCCATTCTTGAGATACTTTACTAAGAAGAATATGTTCCAGCTCCATCCATGTAAACATGAAGGAGGTAAAGTCTCCATCTTTCTTTAAGGCTGCATAATATTCCATGGTGTACATATACCACAATTTATTAATCCATTCGTGGGTCAATGGGCACTTGGGTGTCTTCTGTGACTTAGCAATTATGAATTGGGCTGCAATAAACATTTTGGTGCAAATATCTTCTTTATAATGTGATTTTTGGTCTTCTGGATATATACCTAGTAGAGGAAAATTGCAGCATAGAATAGCAGGTCTACTTTTAGTTCCCTAAGTGTTCGCCAAACTTTTTTTTTAAAGAAACGTATTAGCATGCATTTCCACCAGCAGTGCAGAAGTATTCCCTTCTCTCCACATCCACACCAACATCTGTAGTTTTGGAATTTTGTGATGTGGTTTAATCTTACTGGAGTTAGATATCTCAAAGTGGTTTTAATTTGCATTTCTCTGATGATTAAAGATGATGAATCTAGCTCCATCTATCCTGGATTGCATAGTGTTAGGTCTGGAAATTTGCATCGCACAGAGATTCTATGAGCCACATAGTGTTTTTTACTAGATTACTTTATGCCTAGGCTAACTGGAGTAAATTCTGTTGTCCTTGAGAAGAACTCTAGTCAACACATCTGATGTATTTATATTTTGTTGAGATTCTTTGATGATGGAAAAGCTTCAGAGAGAGGAAATTATAAAATGGTGGATAACCGATTGTGAACTCGCTCTCTTGAGGGGAATTAATTCATCCCGCCCGGGAGGTCACTCCTTGTTTCTCCTCGTAAATCGAGTTCCCTATTGTTTCTTATGTTTCCTTTCTTTAATTCAAGCCACACCTTCCTCATCTGTAAAATGAAAATCCTAGCCATACCACATCACAGGCCTGTTGTTATGTTACATAAAATGTTTAAAATGCTTACTTACCTCATAGAAGTAAGTGTTCGACAACCATGTTGGCACTGAACAGGTGTTGCGAGGAAGTGATTGTTTCATCTGGGCTAGCACTGGAGGAGTTGATATCTTCAAACCAGAAATAGCAGGTATGGGGAAAAGGACCAGGAATAAGAGATGACACTTCTCATAGTCAGGTGTATTTAAAAAATGGCGTCTTCAGGAAGCCAGGGGAGGGGAGTTCTGTGTGACTGCATTTCATGTGGGTAGAATAGGGACTGTTGGGGGAGGGGATTACAGCTAGGATAAGTGAGGGGCTGGAAGCAAGGGGCTCCACTGCACCATGAATATAATGTTAGGCTACCTTCATGACGTGGTCCTAGCCTCAGCTTCCTTCTTCTTTCCCTTCAATTTTCTGACATGTGCGTGATCCTTCATGAGCTGCTAGGGGCAGGATTCTGATCAAGTGATCTAATTCTTCTCTTCAAAACACAGAGGGGATTGGGATAAAAATGTACTATTATAATAGAGATAGGAAAAATTATTTTTAAAACTGTTTGATAAACGAAATTCTGGTTCAGTGAGGGATTGGGTCATTTGAGTTCCTTACCCATTTAAGCTCTAGTGAAAAATGGCAATATACTTTGGTGGATTCAATAACAAATCTGAACCTTTCTGATGTCAGAGACCCAAAGAGCCCATTTTCTACTCAATAATGCATTGATTTGTTCTAATAGTTCTGGAATTTCTTCTTTTCCTCTCTTTCCTTTTCTTTGTCTTTCTTCTTCCCCATCTTTGTCTTCTTTTTTAAAAGCCAATTTTTTAAATGAAATTTGGAATCAACATATTGGTGCTTAGCCCCGAATTACCTCTGTCAGTTTTTGGAAATCATCCTTATTTCCCATGATTTACAAAGAACTGTTGATTTTGTGAGTTTATGAAATGCTGAGGCTTACCTTGCCTCATACAACCTGCTTATTTCCTGCAACTTCCCAAATACTATTAGCACAAAGTAGTTGTATATTATTTTATACAAAATAATCAGAAAAACTTTTAGTAGTCATAAGTCAGTGACAAGAACAATGATAATTTTTATGGGCTGAGGCAATCCAACCATGATTTTTGTTTTATTTTGTTTTTAAAAAAAAATGTGTTAAAACTGAAAACATATTTTGCCAGCCACCTCCTCCCTTGTCTTTTTGAAAGTCCATATGTTCTTTAGGGGGAAAATTGAATTCAGCTTCATTTGAGTCTTTGCAGAATTTTAAAAGAGCTATTTTAATGATATGCAAGATTTCTAGGCCTTCAGACATCAGACCTAAAGTTCACTGCTTGGATAAAGTTCAAATCATATTTTCTCAACATTTTGAAAAAAATACTTGGGCCAGATTCAAAAGTTCAATTCTTTTCTACTGCTAGTTAGAAGTAGACTCATACACTGGTAGAAGATATTTACACATTGCTGATTTTTTAGTAGATTTTAGGAGGTCCTAACTTTTTGTCTACATTCTGTATTCAACATCAAGATGCTTTGAGTTAGCATCTGGGTGTTGTAGCTTTTATGGTTCCCTTTTGTCACGGGTAGAGTGGGTTCATTCTCTTAGGAGGAGAATATATTTTTCCATGTAAGTCAAGCACCTTGGAGGGACAATAACCAATCAAAGGTCAAAGCCTCTTAAAATCTATTTATACTCCTTCTGTATTGGTCAAGAATCTGGTTATCTTAGTGGTTGAGTCCACATTAAGATCCAGTTCAAAGTGGGAAGGCCAGTGTGCTGAACTTGGGGTGAGGGGAAAGTGAGGTTGGCCTTCTCACTGTCTGTGTGATCCCATGAAGGAATTTATTGTTTTTCCTCTTTGGGTCTCACTTTTCTCATTTGAAACAGAAGGAGGTAGACCTCCTACCACAACAGTGTTTTCAAACTGGGTTCTTCTGAGTCCTGTGTTTCCAAAATTTGAATGGAACACGAGTCCCCCAGCTTTTATGGGTTTTATACATGAAGATTATTTTTAGAAAACTGCTTTGGGTTAAAAAGATTCCGCTGCTATAAAACAAAGATAGAACAACCCTCAATTCTAGTGTTTTAGGTTTTTAATTTTTTTCTTTTATCTTAACTGATTTAACTTATTGAGTAATTACATGTTTCATCATAAGTTTTAAAATGACTTAGAGGAAACAATACCTGAATAGGAACTGTAGAAACAGAAATTTGATTTTGTTGACATTGATCTCTTTTATCCCATGTGGATAAGAGCCTCAAATTGCTTGTCTGTTGTTTGAAACAGACCGCTGGTTTTGGAAAGCAACCTACATTACAAGTACCTGGGAAAAGCTGGGTGGCAATATCTTCTACAGCTGGATATGTTTATAGTCCAGGACAAGCAATTCCACTCTTGGGCAAATGCCCAAGAGAAATGCATAGATAAGCTCATGTAAAGACACAAACAAGAATGTTCCTAGCAGCACTGTCTGTAATGAGCCTCAGCTGGAGAAGACCCGCATGCCCACCAACAACGGAAAGGATAAATATTTTTGGGTTGCTTTCTCACAGCGGAAAATTACTCAGCAAGGAGAACAGGATGTGCAACTGCACACAACGAGGTAAACGGAGCTCACGGACCCAACAGAATGCAATTTTGAAGTTGCTGATAAAATACAAAAATAGACCAAAATCATCTACATTGTTGGAAGTCAGGATGTGGCTAACATGGTGGTTGAGGACGGGAAAGTGGGCAGGGGTCGTGTGTGGGGGCTTCTGGGATTCAGATAATGTACTGTTTCTTCCTGTAGGTGCAGGTGATCGGTGGGTTCAGTGTTTGAAAATGTGCTCAGCTGGCCACTTAGAATGTGTGTTCTTTGCATATGCACGTTACACTTGCTAAGATCTAAAACATCCCTCCAGATTGTCTTCTCAAATCTGCTTCCCAAGTTGAGTTAGTGCAAAAGAAAATAACATCATCAGTTCTGGTAGTATTTTATTTTCATGCTATGGGCAAAAGGGCATGTTTTAAATTTCATGGTATTAAATTGATCGAAATAATACTGGGCTAAAGCCATTTTCCTAACCACGTAAGTGATTGATTACTTGACACTCTTGCACATGTGGGTTTTGGCTACAGTGCCGCTGCCAGTCAGAAGGTTGGAAGGTGCTGGTGTAGATTCTCTTACGTCACTTGGCAAGCTTTTCTCTCTCTTTCTTATTAACTGTTTAAAGCCCGACTCCTAGAGTCTTTCATTTCTCTTCATGAAGGAAAAACTGCTACAGGAATTTCTCTTCTGCCAAAAACGAGTATAAGGAGGTCAAGTCTATGAAGTACTAATTTCTAGGCATTAGACAACAGGTGGTACCGGAAGGGACTGTGATGCTTACGTAGTAAGAGAAGGTAAGTAGACATGGTAAGTACTACAGTTGTCCCAGTTCACTCCTTGAAAGAGAAACAGAAACAGGACCAGAGGCCTTAATAAGTTGAGACGGAGGTTGAACTTCACAGATGTTGATGCAGCCGAAATTTGAGGATCAGAGTACTGGAGAGTAGGGAGCTGGAAGGGGGTGAAAAGAGAGAGAAAGAGAGAGAGAGAGATTCTCCTGACACCTGGAGAGGGCTTCCTCTAGTCTGTAACTGAGTACTAATATTCACACATACAAGAGAAAAATGCCTGAGGCTAGGGAAAAAACACTGTAAATTAATAAGCTGAAAAATTTCTGAAGCTCACACAGGACTGAAACTGGTTTATATTGCCACATGTCAGATCTTGTTCTAGGGAATTTAGGAGTGTCCTCAGAAAGGTCATACATTAATAGTTGAGTTAAATTAACCATTAATAGTTGAGTTAAATTAACCTCTAACCACAGGATAGAGGTTGCTCTGGACCTTCCAAAACAAAACTTAAAGGCAAGCATCATACAATTAAATTCATTCTTCAAGTAATTGAAGTGGGTACTGTGGTATGCTGAGCACTGGCTCCAAAGAGCATCTGTGTCCTGATGCTTGGAAATGTTGCATGTTACCTATATTCATAGAGGGAAGATGTTAAGGGTCTTATGATAGGAAGATGATCCTGGGTTAACTGGCTGATACCAAGAGGAGACATTTTACTACAGAGAGTAGAGGCCAATACACTGATGAAGTGGAGATTGGAGTGATATGGCCAGAAGCCAAGGAATTTTGGCAACCACCAGACCAGAAGCAAAGAATGGACTCTCCCCTGGGTTCTCCAGGAGGAGCCAGACTTTCCAACACTGTGACTATGCAGGACTCATTTTGTACCTTGACTGCTATAACTGGACTGAGAATAAAATTCTGTTGTTTTAGCCACAAAGTTTGTAATAATTTGTTGTACCACCAACAGAAAACTAATAAAGTGGCAAGAAAAAATGATAACAACAAAAAACAGAAATCTCTAAAGAAATAGAAAAAAATCTAGCACCCAACAATGTCTAGCACCCTGGGATAATAAACCAACAAATAATAAATTGGATAATAAACATGAGTAGGCCTGTAAAGAAGTAGAAATATGACTCATAATCAGGAAAGTTGATAAATCAATAGAAACATCCCCCAACATGAGAGAGATGATGTCCTTATGCTACTGTAAATCTTTTTTAAATATACTCAAAAAGATACAATTTTAAAAAGCTTAAATATGGTGAGGAGGAAAAGAACGAGAAAGAGACACAAATGGAACTTTTAGAGATGGAAAATACAATATCTAAAATGAAATAGTCACTGGATAGGACAACTAGCTGATTAGATTAGACCTTTCCAGAAGAAAATATCAGTGAATTTGAAGACACAGCAACTGAAACTATTTAAATCGAAGCACAATGAGAAAAATGAGTGGGGGTGGAAGTCTCAGTGAGCTGCTGGACAATGTACAATTAGCACACACATAACTGGACTTTCCTGGGTCTCACAGGGTCACGGTGTCAGCAAGTCTGGCTTCTTCTGGAGAACCTTGAAGGAGGGGAGGCCAGAAAATCTATTTCCAGAAATAACTGAACATTTTCCAAATTTGCTTACGGCTATTTCACAGATCCAAGAAGCTCAAAAAAAATCCCAAGCAGAAGAAACATTTCAGGAATTACACCAAAGCACATCCAGATCAAACTACAGAAAATCATTCAGATAGAGAAGAGTCTTAAAGGCAGACAAAGAAAGAAGAAGATATATTGTGTATGGAGGGACAAGGGTAAGGATGGCAGGGACTTCTTGTCTGCAACCATGCAGTGCAGAAAGAAAAACCATCAACTAGAATTCCGTACCTAGAGAAGGCATCTTTGAAAAGTGAAGGCAAAATAATGACCTTTCTGGCAATCGACATCTGAGAAAATTTATCATCAGCAGACCTATAGTAGAATAAAGGTTAAAGGAATTCCTGAAGTAGAAGGAAAATGAAAAAAAAAAAAAATGAAGGTTGGGTCTACAGAAAGAAATAAAGAGTTCCAGAAATGGCAAATGTGTAGGTAAATGTAATTTTTAAAAATTATTTTAAAATCTTTAAAAATATAATTGGCTGTTTAATACAAACAAAAAACCAGAAGTGAAACACAAACCAACTACCAAACTGCCATTTAAGTATATGTTAGCAACACGTCTCTGCGTGAGAAGGGGTTCCAGTCCCCAGCTGAGAGGGACCAAGCACCTGTGTACCATAGAAAGCTGTGTGTGAACTGCCGGAGATGAGAATCAGCTCCTGTCTTCCCAGATCCTGTGGCTGTCGTAGCCATACAATAGAGCCACCAGTGCAGGAATATCTGGGTTGGGCCCCACCTTTGTGGTCCATCTTGCTTTCTGGACACATGGTTGCTGGGGGCCATGGCTGGCACCTCGTCTTTGGCAGACATGGAGGCACACATCTTTGTCAACACCTGTTGAAGAAACAGAATGAGAAGTGGCATCTTGGTGAAGACTAGATCCAGGTAACTGCCTGAAATGAAGTCACCAAAAAGTGAAGTCACACATGGCCAAGGCAGAGAGGAGCTGATAAAAGAATAGGTTCAAATCATTGGGCCCAGAATGACTTCTGTTCAGAAGAGTAGGTAGCCATGGTGACTTTTTATTTGGTTCCCAAGGTTGCAACTGAGTGTTACAAGAATTTATCAGTATATACCTTCAATTCTAGAAAATGTGAAGCTAATTTATGGTGTTGGAAAGCAAATCAGTGGTTGCCGGGGGGGGTGGTGGGCGGGTAGGGAAGGACTGGAGGGAGAGATTTCAAAGAGGTATGAGGAGACTACCTTTTGGTGAAGATATACATGTTATTTATTTGAATGAGGTGATCGTTTCACAGATACATATAGATGTCAAAAGTTATTGAATTGTATAATTTATACATATATAGTTAATTGTATGCTAATTATATTCCAATAAACCTATCTGCTTTCTTCTACCACCTACCTAAGTAATTACTATTGCATCACAGAGATGCATTTCATTTAATCTTAGTGTAACTCCACTATGCTGGAGTTGGGGTTGCTATCATCATGAAACTTGCAAACATTTTAGATAGTGTGACACAGAGGCAAATCAGTAATTCAGTTCAGGCTCCATGAGGGGAAGTTTGGTTTTTGATGCTTATCATAGGAATACCTAGCTTCTCTTGCTCACTTTTCTGCTGAGGTCTCTATCCAGAAGTCTTGAGTACTCACATTTTCATGTTCCTGACTTCTTCCTCACTAGACCTCACCTCACAGTCTCTGCCCTTTGTTGAGCTAGAATGAACACATGTAAATCATATGCAAATGAAGTATATTCACACATTTAATTATTTTCAAGCTAAAGACAGAACTGTTTAATTTTTAAGAAGACTATCACAGGGAGGGATAGATAAAAATTTTAGAGTTGGGTGGTGCCTATGGCTCAAAGGAGTAGGGTGCTGGCTCCATATGCTGGAGGTGGTGGGTTCAAACCCAGTCCCGGCCAAAAATCACAAAGAAAAAAAATTTTGAGTTAAATTTAAAATTTGTTATTTGCCAGAGTAATATCTTTTTATTAAAGCATTCATTCAACAAGGGTGGGATTTAAAAAAAAGAAATCAGTATTACTTGTTTTCTTTAGACTGTGAAGCATCAGATAAGGCAGGGACTTTTATTTTTTTATTTTATTTTATTATTTTTTTAAGGCAGGGACTTTTAAATCAGTGAGACTTAAGTCCAAATCTTTCACAGCGAAAATCCGTAATGGAGGTAAGTTGTTTAAATTTTCTTAACTACAGCTTTCTTAAGTGTAAAATGGAGATAAGAATAGCTTTCTCTTGAGTTTTTATTTTTGGGTACAGATTAGAGATGATGTTTGTAAAGCGTCTAGTGTAATACCTGAATGGACACTCCATAAACAACAGTGTGCTGTTAGCGTGTAAACACAACTGGATTTCATAACTTTTAAGAAATCATTTTTTATGATAAAATCAGGACCAGAAATTTGGATTCCTCTTCCTCCTCTCACCCTGCACAAATCTTTATATTCATACTCAATACAATTTGCTCAGCTCTTTATCATCGGACAAGTGAAGTATTAATTTTAGCTTTACTGAAGTTAGTCCGTTTCTGGTGAATTCTTCCCCTCTCCTCCTCCTCCGCTCAGGTCTCTTTTCTCTTCGTTTCCAAGAGAAGACAAACATGTTGGCTATGGGAAATATTTACTGGGTGCCATTTAGACCTATAAGAATCTGATTGAATATTCTCCAGGACTGTCGGTTGAAACTAAACAGGGAGTTGCCATGGATACTAGTTGCTTGGCCTCTGCTCCAACACATTAGAGCCTTTGCAGTTCAACAATATGCACGCCACAGATGCTGCCAGGCATTGTATTCATAATCAGCTTGAATCCCTTAGCAGAAGAATATTTTGGGTGCTTGTTTTTAGCAGAGAGGATCCAAAACCTCAGATGGAAAACAAAATGCTCCAAGTCTCCAGGTATGGGCAGTGACATCCACAGACGCGGTCTTCACCTTTCCCTCGGCTGCGTTCAGTCTGTATAACTACTCATCATTTGCCATGTATTTGGAATAAGAATCTACTCCTTATTTTACAAAACACTACGGGGGCATCTGGTAGGAAAACTGTACATAGCTTTGGGTACAGAAGTTTACAACAAGCCATAAGGAGGAAGGAGAAAGAACAGAAGAAAATGCCAGAGCTGGGGAAGAGTCACAGGAGAGAGATCCCAGGTTGATACAAAAATCTCTGGCTGTGCTACCCATTGGCTTTATGTCCTTGGGCAAATCAAACAACATAAGTTTTCTTTTCCTCATTCCACTGGCTCTTTGGCTTGTAAGGACCCCTGGCATTATATTGGGCCCACCCAGATAATCTGGGTAATCTCTCAATAGCCGGATGATTAGCAACTTTAATTCCATCTCCGACCATAATTCCTCTTTTCCATGTAACCTCGTAACATTCACGTGTTCCGGGGCTCCAGAAAATGTCTGTGGATATCTTGGGTGGGGCGAATCATTCTGTAATGCAGTGTTGCAAAAGAAATTTTGCTTTTATTATTGCCCATGAATGTTCATAAATTCCCTTTGTACTGTTGGCAAAAGGGACAATCCTAATTATCTATTGAGGTTTTCTCAGCTTCTTTTGATAAACCTTTAGCTGACTTCCCATCCAGTCCTGTTTTTCTTCCTTCAAAGATTTGATTCTTTTCCTTCTCCCTCTTGAGTTGGTATCTGGGCATTTGAAAGTTTGGGTGGCTTCACGGTGGCATAGGCATGAGAACTGCTTTGTGCCCCTGAAAGAGACGGTGCTGAAGATAACTGGGGAGCCCTCTCTCCCATCCCCTAATTATAAATACTGAACACTACTGTCTTTACTCTGCTCATGCTGCCTAGACTTACTGCACCCGAGAAGTGTTCTTCTGTCTTCTCAGGTATATGCTATGTTACTTTGTTGAGCACCAACCTGAAAAAGCACTTCCACGAATAATATGAACTTACCAAGAAGAGACTGAATCCAGAGATATTTTGTGCAAGAAATACTTCCCATGGCCACTACCATCCAGTTAGAGTATGAAGTCCAGGGGGCACAATTATGGTCTTGTTGCCTTAAGCCTTCTCTAAACCACTAGACGTTTCATGGCTAAAACAATGATATAATCTTCTACCATCTTGCTGAAGTAGTCAATTGGGCAAGAATAATTCCAAACGAACAGTATTTACAGGGAAAACTTCTTCTCCCAAAGAAATATTTGTGGTTATTAGATGGGATATCTGATTCCCAGCAACGTCAAGTGATCACAAACCGACTGAAAACCACATTGTCCAAATATCTTTTCTCGCTACAAATTTGTGGTTGTCAAGAGTAACTGTTAAAAGTAAGGGAGTTGCCTCAGAAGCACTGTGACCGTTCTCCGTTGATTTTTCTTCCCCATGTCGTTGCTTCACTGTGAATAGCGCATCACGTATTCTTAGCCACAGGCAGAACTCTTGTTAGAGGAGAGGTTGAGTACAGATGGAAATTGTAATCCAGCCCTGAGTAAAATCCAGAGTGAGCAAACTTGTGTGATTTGTGACTCAGGCTCCTCTTCTCTAGTTCCTCACGATGATGAGACAATGGTTCAATATGAAGATAATTTTTCATGTTACTGACTTCTGTACTAGGACAGAGCGGCAATGGGGAAGATGGAGGCAGAGAGGAGAGGATGGAAGCTAACCCTTCCTGAAGGCTGAGAGTGTGATGTGCTAGATTCTTTTTATAAATAAGCTGTATGTATCCTCCCTACAACTTGGAGAGAGTAGTTGTACCATTATGGATGTGGAGTTAATAACAGGCTCTTTCTCTTTGCCACATACCCTACATTCGCTCTACTGCAAGTTTTTTTTTTTTTTTTTAATTTCAGAAAGTCGGGGGACGATATACACATTTTGTTTACATACACTGTTTTTGTACAGTTTGATTCAAAGCTGCACATGTACGTTTGCCCTTCACCCAGTGTGCGCTGTGTCCAATAGGTGTCAATCTACCCATCTCCTCCTCCCAGCTTGATTTTCATTGAGATTTACTTCCATATGTGCACTTGTGTGTTGATTAATTTAGTATTGAGTACATGTATTTGTTTTTTCATTTTTGTAATGTTTCATTTAGAAGAATGGTTTCCGGTTCCCTCCAGATTGTCCAAAGACACTAGATCTTAGTTTATTTAATGGCTGAGAAGTACTCCATGGTGTCCGTATACCACATTTTATTTACCCATTCATGTATATTGATGGGCATTTGGTTTGTTTCCATGTCTTTGCGATTGTGAATTATTCCGCTCTAAACATTCAAGTGCAAGTATCCTTTGTATAAAATAACCTTTTCTCCTTTGAGGTTGCTGGATCAAATGGTAGGCCTACTTTAAGTTCTTTGAGGTATCTTCATACAATTTTCCATACAGGTTACACCATTTTTCAGTCCTGCCAACAGTGTATAAGAGTTCTTTTCTCTCTGCATCCATACCAGCATCCGTTGTTTTGGGACTTTTTAATATGTTAAGAAATATTTCATTATGGTTTTGATTTACATTTCCCTAATTATTGGAGATGTTGAACATTCTTTTATGAATTTGTTGGCCATTAATATATCTTCATTTGAAAAGTTTCTTTTCCTGCCTTTTCCCTACTTTTTAATGGAAGTTGTTTGGTTGTTTCTTGCTGATTTGCTTGAGGTCTTTGTAGATTCTGTTTATCAATCCTCTATCAGATGTATAGCATGAGAATATTTTCTCGTAGTCAGGGGTTGTCTATTTGCTCTTTTGATTATGTCCTTGGCTATGCAGAAGCTTTTTAATTAGATTAGGTCCCCTTTATTTACTTTCATTGTTGCTGAGACTGCTTTTGAGGTCTTCTTCATGAGTTCTTTACCTACCCAGGATCTATAAGAGTTTCTCTATCATTTTCTTCTAGGATTATTAAAGATTTAATTATTTTATCCACTGTGAATTAATTTCTGTGAATGGTGAGAGGTGTGGGTGCTGTTTCAGTCTTTGGCATCATTTATTGAATAGAGATTCTTTTTTCCAGTGTATGTTTTTGTCAAAAATAAGATGGGAATACGAGGATGATTTCATCTCTGAGTTCTCTGTTCTGATCTGTAGGCCTATGTCACTGTTCTTGAGCCAGTACCTTGCTGTTTTGGTTACTATAGCCTTGCTATATAGCTTGAAGACTGGTAAAGTGGTGCCTCCTTCTTTGTTCTTATTATGTAAGGTTGACTTTGCTATTTAGAGGTTTTTCTAGTTCCATATGAAGCTAGAACTGTTTTTTCTAGATATGCAGAAAAAAAGTTTTGGTGTTTTAATGGGAATTGCAGACTCTGTAAATCACATTGGATATTATAACTATTTTAACAATGTTGATTCTGCTGATCTATGAGGATCTGTTTACATCCTCTGCACTTTCTTTCTTAGGTGTTTTATAATTCTCCCTACAGAGTTCTTTCACCTCCTTTGTAAAGTATGTTCCTAAGTATTTTATTTTCTTTTTTGCTACTGAGAAAAGAATTATGTCTTTTATTTGATTCTCAGCTTGACTCTTATTGGCATATATGAAAGCTACTGATTTGTGTACATTTATTTTGTAGCCTGAGACTTTACTGAATTTATTTATCAATTTCAGGAGTCTTTTGGTTGAATCTTTGAGGTTTTCTAGATATAAGATCATGTCATCATCATAGAACAATAATTTGACCTCTTCTTTCCCCATTTGTACACCCTCGATTTCCTTCTCTTACCTGATTTTTCTGGTGAAGACTTCTAGCAGAAGTCTTGAACAGAAATGGACATAGTGGGCAACCTTGTCTGGTTCCAGTTCTAAGCAGGAATGTTTTCAATATAGCAAGTTCTAATGTCTGTATGTTTCTAATTTTACTACTGTAATCCAAACCAACATTAACTCTTGCCAGGACACTTGTAACTACTGTTGTCAGAATTCTCTTTCCTTCTGCTTCTATTCCTTTTACTTTCAATTCGTTTACATGTATTTAAAAACATAAATTATATCACGTCATGCCCCTGATTCAATCTTCCAATGTCCATTCAAAGAACTTAGAATAAAATATTGCAGAAGTCAGGATGGGGGTTAAGTTCAAAAAAATGTTTTTCCTTCTTGCATGCTGCATATTGATTGTGGGTCTTGAGGGGTGTTGTCATCTTTGGCCCTCAGGGACCTAGGCTGCCATTATCAATGAGGCAAGGCAAACACACAAGGTGAGTCACAGACTTGCCTTTCAAAGCTCTGCTTGAAAATGACTCACGATTTTTTTTTTTTTTTTTGCATATTGATTTTCATTTGTCAAAGCAAGTAATATGGCCTCACTTGCATTCAGTTGGGTAGAGAATAGCTATCACGTCACATTTCAGTGAATGAGAGAACTAAAAAATTGCGAACAGTCCCAATGCCCACCACAGGTAAAAAGTTTATCCTGGTTCTCAAGGTTTTGTTTGAACTGGTGCTTTCTACTTCTTGAATTTCATCTTCCTTTATCATCTTTATTGTGATGAAGGGTTGAGGCATTTGCACAGGCTGTTCCCTCTGCCTGGAATGCTCTTCCTTTAAGTCTTGGCTTAAATGGCTTCTGTTGCTCATTAACTTCTCAGTCAAAATGTTACATCTTTAGATGATCCAAACTTAACAGAATTTTCCTTTCTTTATCTGAATTCTTACCACTGTGTGACTTTTTTTGGTTTTCCTTCCTTTTTTATTTTTATCTTCCTTTTGCTTTTTATTTCTTTAGCAAAATAGCCTTTTCAACTTTTTAAAATCTCGTGTTCTTTTGTTAGATTTTTAATAATTCATTTATTATTCACATCAATTTCTGAGGATGCAAAGACACATGGCATCATGTCTACTCTTAAAGAACTCACAGTTTGGGGAAGAAACAAAAATAAATCATTGCCATTTAGTACAACAAGTGTTAACCATAAGTGCATAAAAATTCCTACCGTCATTAGTCATTGGGGAAATGCAAATCAAAATCACAATGAGATACCACTTCATACCTATTACTTTGGCTATCGTAAAAGAGATGGACAATAACAAGTGTTGGTGAAAATATGGAGAAATCAGAACCCTCCTATGTGGCTTGTGGAAATGTTAAATGGTACAGCCAGTTTGGAGAACAAAAAAGCCAGTTTGGCAGTTACCCTAAAAGTTAAATGTAGCATTACTATGTGATCCAGCAATTCTACTCCTAGGAATATATCCAAGACAAATAAAAACATGCATTACACAAAACTTGTACATTATGTTAATAAAAGTATTATTCATATTTGCCAAAAGGTATAAGCAAGACAGATGTCTATCAGTTGATGAATGGAGAAGCAGAAGGGAGGGCTGGTACATGTTATAGCAGGGGTGAACTTTCCAGACATCATACCAGGTGAAAAGAAGCAAGAAGGTGGTGTATTGCACGAGTCCATTGGTACAGAATGTCCTAAAAAGGCAAATAATAGAAATAGAAAATAGAATAGATTATCAGTTGCCAGGAGTTGGGGCATAGGGGAATGGGGAATGATTGCAAACTAGTACAGGGTTTCTTTTTGGTGTGATGACAGTGTTTAGATTTAGACAGTGGTGATGGGTACACAATTTGTGAAAATGCTAAAAACCACTGACTTGTACGTTTATTCGAGGGTAAGTAAAGGCATTTAAAAATGTATTATAGACAATACGGATCAAAAATGTTTTCACATAGTAAATGAGAAAATATCATGAATGTTATATCAATCAGGTTGATAAAAATATCTCCGATTGTATGTGAAGCCTGTACACTGTACTCCATGACTGAATTATTGTGCACAGCTATGACTCAATAAAAAATAATTTAAAAAAAACAAAAAAAAATGGTAAAAGGTAAAAAGATAGTCATTATAAGAGATTAATTAAATAAGAAGATATGACAATCCTAAATATATATGCACCCAATACAGAGGTTCACAGGTACATAAAGCAATTTCTACTAGAGCTGAGTAAAGAAATAAAAAGTAGCATCATAACTGATGGGGACTTCAACACATCACTGTCAGAGCTGGAAAAGAGCATCAAAGCAGAAAATAAAGACATACTGAATTTAAATGAAACTCTAAAAAAATGGACCTAGTAGACATTTGCAGAACATTCTATGTGAAAGCTACTGAAGACACATTATTTTCATTATTTTGAACATTTGCAGAACATTCTATGTGAAAGCTACTGAAGCACATGGGGCATTCTCCAATACTGATCATATATTAGGTCAGAAAACATATCTTAACAAATTCAACAAGATCAAAATTATATCACGTACCTTCTCAGATCAAAGTGAAATAAAACTAGAAATCAATTCTAAGACAAACAATCAAATCTCCATAAAATCATGGAGATTTAACAACCTACTACTGAATGATTATTGAGTCAAAAGTGAAATTAAGATGGGAATCAAAATGTCTTAAAACAATAATTAAATGAGGTGAAAGCTATGTTGATTAGTTTGATGTACTTTGCACTCCAAATTTTAGAAAAATAATCAACACATTGTACCCCACAAAGGCATAAATGTATTCATGATCTATGTGTATATGACTTAATAAAAGGAAAAAATGATTACTTAAATTGAATGACAAATAGGACACAGCTATCAAAATCTATATGATTGAGCAAAAGTGTCCTAAGGTGAAACTTCATATCCTTAAATGCTGACATAAACAGAGAAAGGTAACAAATTAACAAGTTAATGTCACATCTCAAGGAGCTGGAAAAGGAAGAGCTAACCAAACCCCAATCTAGCAGAAGGGTAAAAATAACAGGGGTCAGAACAGAACCAAATGAAATGGAAAACAACAAAAAGAATCAATACATACAAAGGATCAATGAAAGAAAAAGTTGGTTCTTTCTAAAGATAAATAGAATTGATAGACCTCTGGCTGGATTACCAGAAATAGAAAAACAAGGACCCAAATAAGCTCAATCAGAAATGAAACAGACATTACAATTAATAGCACATAAATACAAAACATCATCAGTGAATACTACAGAAATCTATACACATATAACTTAAAAAATGTAGAGGAAATGGAGAAATTACTGAAAACACAAAATCTCTGAAGACTCAATTGAGAAAAAATAGAACTTCTGAATGGACCATTAATGAGCAGTATGATTGAAGCAATAACAAAGTATCTCCTAAGAAGTGAAAAAAAAAAAATTCCTGGACCAGATGGATTTGTATTTGAATTCCACCAGACCTACAAAGAAGATCCAATACCCATACTACTTAAATTATTCCATAACACTGAAAAGGAGAGAATCCTGTTCAACTTATTCTATGAATCCAGTATTTCCTTGGTATCAAAGCCAGAAAAGAACACCATCACCACAACAATAAGAACAAAAAACTATAGGTCCAATATCCCCTGTAAATATAGATGTAAAAATTCTCAACAAAATGATAGAAAATTGAATTCAACAGCACATCAAAGTATTCTATCATAATTATTGGGCTTCATCCCAGGGATGCAAGTATGGTTCAACATATGTACACCAATGTGATTCACCACATAGAAGGAAAAAAAAGATCACATAATCGTCTTAATAAATGCGGAACAAACTTTTGACAAAATCTAGCTCCCTTTCATGATACATACCATCAACAAACTAGGCATAGAAGGAACAAATGTCAAAATTATACAAGCCATATATTACAAAGCCACATGCAGTATCATACTGAATGGGGAAAAGTTGAGAGTATTCCCTGTAACAGTGATTCTCAACCTTCCTAATGCCGTGGCCCTTTAATATAGTTCCTGTGGTTGTGACCCACAGGTTGAGAGCCGCTACCCTATAAGAACTGCAACAGGACAAGAGTGCCTACAGTCACTACTTCTATTTACCATCATACATTGTCCCAGGCAGAGCAATCAGGCTAGAGAAAGAAATACAGAGTAACCAAAAGAGGAAAGAAGAGGCCATATTATCTTTTTAAACTGATGATATTATCTTAACGTCTACAAAAATCCCAAAGACTTCATGAGACTATGGAATTGATAAATAAATTCTGCTAAGTCTCAGGGTACAAAATCAGTAGACTTTCTGTATATCAATAACATTTAAGCTGAGAATCAAATAAAAGGCTCAAACCATGCACAATAGCTATAAAGAAAATAAAATAATTAGGAATATACTTAACCAGGGAGGTTAAAGATTTGTACAAGAAGAAATATGAAACTCTCATGAAAGAAATCACAGATGACACAAGCAAATGGAAAGACATATCATGTTCATGGCTTGGCAGAATCAACATTGTCAAAATATCCATACTGCCCAAAGTAAATTACAAATTAAACACTATTCCCATCAAAATACCAACATCATATTTCACAAATCTAGAAAAAATAATTCTATGCTTTATTTGGAACTAAAAAAGAGTTCAAATAGCCAAACAAACTCAATAAAAAGAACAAGTCTGGAGTTATCAAATTACCACACTTCAAAGTATACTATAAGGCTATAGTGAACAAAACAGCATCAAATTGGTACAAAAATAGAGCCATAGACCAAGGAAACAGAACAGAGAACCCAAATGGAAAACCATCTACCTGCAGCCAACTGATCTTCAACAAAACAGACAGCAACTGCTCTTGAATAAATGGTGCTTGGAAAATTGGATAACTACATGCAGAAGAATCAAACAGGACCCCTATGTCTTACCACTTAACAAAAATTAATACAAGATGGATAAAGGGGTTAAATGTAAGGCATGATGCCATAAAAATTCTAGAAGAAAATGTGGGAAAAAGTCTTCTACGTCTTTGCCGAGGAAAAGAGTTTATGACTACAATGCCAGAAACAAATACAGAAACAAGAAAAATAAATAAATAGGACTTGATTAAATTAAAAAGCTTCTGTACAGCAAAGAAAATAATCAATACAGTGTGACAGAAACTACAAAATGGGAAAAATATTTGCATACTGTGTATCCTATGAACAGATAATATTCAGAATCTACAATTAACTCAAACAAATCAATAAGAAAAAAATGAAAAGCCCCATCAAAATGGGCAAAAGACATGATTCAAGTTTTTCAATAAAAGATAAATGGCCTGCCTAATGTTCAGCATCACTAATTGTCAGGGAAATGCATATTAAAACCATTCTGAGATACTCATTACTTTATTTATGTCAGAATGGTTAATATTAAAAAGTAAAATTGCTGTTGTGGGTGCAGAAAGAAAGGAATACTTATACACTGTTGGCAGGACTACAAATTAGCATTATCTCTAGGAAAACAATATGGAGATTTTTCAAAGATCTAAGTGTAGACTTACCATCTAAATGTAGACTACGAATCCATCAATCTCACTACTGGATATCTATCCAAAGGAAAAGAGGTCATTTATCAAAAAAGACACCTGCACTTGATTTATTGCAGCACAATTCACAATTACAAAGATGTGGAGTAAACCTAAGGGCTGGTCAATTCATGAGTGGATTAACAAAATGTTTTATAAACGCACACATATGCACACACCCACATACACACACATCATGGACTGCTACTCAGCCATTAAAAGGAATGAATTAATTAATCTTTTGCAGCAATTTGTCTGTAACTGAAGACCGTTATTCTAAGTGAAGTTTCTCAGAAATGTAAAAACAAACATGTCATGTACTCTACTAATTTGTGACTAATTGATGGGCACATACAGGCACAGAGAGAAGTGAAAGCTATTGGAAATCAATAAAATGGTAGGGGAGAAGAGAGGAGGAGTAAAAACCTACCTGACAGGTGCAATGAACACTATTTAGGTGGTAGGTCAATTGTGTCCCTGACTAAACATTAAAAATGTTGTCCATGTAACAAAAACATCTGTACCCCCTCAATGTTTTGAAATAAAGAAAATAAATCAGATTAAATTACATATAAATTATTTTTATTTTATAATTAATGCAGAATTATCCATAATATAATATTATGATATAGAAAGTGAACTTTCTTCATACTTTTAGCATTCAGAGAGAAACACTGTCCAAAATTTGTACCACATTCTTCTATTTTTTACCTATTTATTATTAAAGATGTATTATTTCAGTTTTTATTTATTTATTTATTTATTTTTAAACATAGTTGGTACTAACTCGATATCAGAACCACTCGGGTAAAAGAATAATTAAGAGAAAAATGGTAGATTACAAATGGACTGTTGGGACAATGGAATCATAGATATTATTCAGGAACTCTTGAGCAGTGATTCTGCATTTTGAAGTTCAGTAACAATTTTAAATTTAAACCAACAGTATTTGAAAGTGCCTATCTCACCTTATTCTGTCAGGATTATCTTATCATTAGTAGAAATGCTAATTTGGATCTTTGAAAAATTTCATCCTATTATTGGAGAGCTTAGAAATATTTTTTCACATTCTTATTGGCCATCAATTATTTCTTCTTTAAATTTGCTTTATTTCTTTTCTTTCTTTTTCTTTTTTTTTTAAGGCAGAGTCTCACTTTGTTGCTCTGCATAGAATGCCATGGCATTATCATAGCTCATAGCAACCTCTATTTCTTGTGCTCAAGCGATTCTCTTACCCTCTTGCCTCAGACTCACACATAGTTGGGGCTACAGTGCTTGCCACATGCCTGGCTAGTTTTTCTGTTTTTAGTAGATATAGGGGTCTCCCTCTTGCTCAGGCTGGTCTCAAACTCCTGAGCCCAAGCAATCCACCTACCTTGGCTTCTCAGAGTGAGAGTGCTAGGATTACAGGAGTGAGCCTTTATTTCTATTTATATCAATTTATTCTTTCTTGTTCCTTGTGTGTTACTAGTATTTGGACTTCGTGAACACCAAAATTGTTGTTCTTTTTATATATATATTCCTCAAGCTTTATGCACAGAAGTCTACTAATATTTTTCTTTGTTTGCTTTTAGGTTTTGAAAGACTTTTTTCTATCCATATAACATATAAATGTTTATAATGACCTTCTACTATTTTTAATTTGAATGTAATATATTTCAATGTATAAAAAGTCATAATTGTGTATTTTATCCATTGTATGTAGTTATTTAATCATCCTCACCTAGATGAAGAAATAAAACATTACTAGCAATCCAGAGACTCTGCCTCTCTACTTTTGTGCTGCTTTCAAGTTAGTATCTTCTTCCACGGTAAACACTATCTTGATTTCTAACTTAGGTATTTATTGCCTGTTTTTCTACTTTATAAGTTCGTGTAAATGTAATCATACAGTACATATTCCTTTGTGTCTAGCTTCTTTTACTCAAAGTCATATTTCTGAAATTCATTCATATTATTTAGTGTTGAACTTTATTCATTCTTGTTACTATATATCATTCCATGTGTGACAATATCACTGCTATGAATGTTTGTACCGTGTCCCCCAAAGTTCATATATTGAAATCTAATCTCTAACGTGTTGATATTTGGAGGTAGGGTCTTTGATAGGTAGTAAGGTCAAAAGAACAGAGCTATTATGAATGGTATTTGTGCCTTTATAAGAAGAGAAAGAGAGAACTTGCTTTTCTCTCTCAGCTCTCCACCATGGGAGTATACAGCAAGAAGACAGCCAACTACATGTCAGGAGATACTAGATCTCCTGGCACCTTGATCTTGGACTTCTCAGCCCCCAAGGACTAAGAAAAATAAATGTTTGATGTCTGGTATTTTGTTACTGCAGCCCTAATTGACAAAGATACTAACAATGTATTTGTTCATTGTACTGTCTGATTTTACCTTCAAAGCCATTTTAGAATTATTTTTCTGGATGACCATCCCAGCTGTCATCATATGAGGTCTGACAATTAAGTTTGCTAACTTATCCTATATAAAGTGCTTTGAAGGATGGTCTAGGCACTGATATCAGCAATGCATAGCTTCGTAAGGGGAGTACTTTGAAGGTGACCACAGTGATATTCCACAATAGGTATGTAGCACTTTTTCTAGGATGAGTTCTGGAACTTAATTTTTGCCTGACCCAATCCTCCTTCCTTTCTCCTCATTTCACAGATTCGTGTCTGCATCACACCCTAAGCTTTTCCTACCTATCTATAGTCTTCTCTTTTATCCTTCACATTTCCCTCAATAAATTTCTTGCATATCTAATCCCATCTTGCTGGTTTCTTCTCAGACTCAAACTAACATAAGTTAGTTTTCAATCAAAATAGCCCTTCAGTGAATTTTCATTTACTGACATTGTGGGGTATCTATAATGCTTACAGCTATTCTGAGTCCATGATGGAACTGTAAAATCTTCCAAATACTTTTAAGATTCAATGTTCTTTCTGATTTAGCCATATGGCTGATCGTATCTTGGTTAACTTTTCATCCTGGTGTTTTATAAAGAGCATAGCTTGGTCCTGAGGTATACATGTTTTAGTACGGGCTCTAATATTTATTTTTTATGAATTAACAGCATGACCTTGGACACAACAATGCATTCCTTTTGGCTTCAGCTAGAAAAGGCAAATCTTATTTATCATACAGGGTTGCAAAGTGAATTAAATGAAATATGCACACATTGTACCCTGTTGGGGTTTGTAACACAGTAAATGTCTAATGAATGGCAGTTCTATTTCCAGTAGTTACAACACATTACTATAAGCTAGATAGTGTTTTCTGTTATTTTCTGGTTGAACCCTTTGAGAAAAGGAGAATATGAATATTTGAATTCTCTAACTTTGCAAGTTAGTTTTCTCTTCTGAAATTTTTACCCTTGCTGTTCATTCTCTGTTTTGTATAAATATCTTTACATGTCCCTTAAGTTACACCAGAGTAACCAAATAATTGTATATTACACCAGGAGAATAATGTAAATGAAACAGGCACTTCAAATAGTAGAGCATTACGGAACTACGAAGAATAACTCCTTCCATGATTCTGCTAGTCTTGCAGTAGTCTTCAGGCAACAGAAGAGAAGACATAGATTCTCTTTCTTCTGAAGGCTCAGCTCTCTACAGCCATGTTCATAAGCTTCCTAAGTCTTTGGATAAGATATGACTTGTGCTTCTTGGGGTTCAGTAATGGAAATTTAATGCCTGAACACGTTCAGAAAATTCCAGCAAGCTTCTACAGGAGCCTCTACTGGCTCCTGCAGTATGCTATTTCAATAATCCAACAAGGAGATGAACATCTGTTAACAATTGCTTTACTTTTAGCACTTGCTAAGAGAATCTTTGCCTTTAGTTCTAATAGTCAAGGAGAAAGAAATAGAGACATGAAGATGCCTTTTAGGGGATTTCATTCTTTTCTGAGATTCTAAGTTCAGCAGAAGCTGGGAGTGAAAGGGTGACAGAGAAAATGATAACATTTAATACGTGATTACATAATGCCAATCATTGTGTTAGGTGCTTTATACGAATTACATATATGATCTAATTTAACTTCTACATATGCCTTAATAGATGGTGCATGTATTATTCCAGTTTAGCAATGAAAAAGAAATTTCGCAGCTAGTACATCCAGAGTCAGGACTTTCCAACTCCCTTACCTCATAGAATTTTGTGATTCATTTCAGGGACACAAAGGAAGAATAGATAATATTTTTAAATAAAATGTTAAATGTTATTTTTAAATAAATGTTAATCAGCTTAGATGGTGAAGTGATAGTATTTTAGAGAAAGGAGAAAAACAATTGATGAAATGGAAAGAGATGGAATTTAGTATTAGATGTTAATGATACTGGCTCTAATGGGCTGAACCTTATAGGGAAAATGTTTGTACATAAGAAAATTTGTCAGGGTCCTCATTATCTGTGATCACTGGAGACAGGAACATAGCTCCAAGGTCATGGTGGAGTTTCCTTATGTGGGCTGGGGAAAAATCTCATCTCTGCTATGGTGTGACTGAAGGCAAGTATATTAGTTAAGATTAGACTTCCTATGCATTCCAGAAAACCAAAATAATAGTTGCTTAACAAATGTAAGGGTTTCTTTTTCTCTCAAATAAAAGAAAAAAATGGTCTGTACGTGTGTAACTCAGGGTTTCTATATTCACTTCATGAAGTCATCAAGATCCAGTATTCTGTTTTTCTGCTCTACCATCCCTAGTTCTTGGTTCTATCCCCAAATCTTTTCATGGTTTAAAAGTGGATGCAGGAGCTCCAGCTTTCCTGTTCCAATTTCAGACATCAGGAAGGAGAAAGGAGAATGTAAAGGGCATGGCTTCCAACCGAGTCAGCTGTTGTTAAAGACTTTTTACCTAGAAATTGTACCAAGTGACTTCCTCTTGTATTTCATTGGCTACCACTATTCAGGAAATTGAGTTGTGTCGCATTTTAGCTGGGCATAATGCTAACAAGCCAACCAAATCAGTTCTGTGTTACTAGGCAAGAAGAGAAGGGAGTAGACAACTAGTTATCTCTGTTACAGCAAGGACCAGTTAGTTTGCCTCTTGAGATATTTGTTTTTTATTTGAGGATTAAGAAGTGCTATGAGTTAAAACTTTTAAGCGTTTATCATGTGCCAGAAATGGTTTTAAGTTCTTTGAAGGGTTTTAATTTAATACTCATAGTATCATTATAAAGGGATATTGCTTTCCTTTGAAGAAGGAATATTCAACATATAATGAATGTTAAAAATGATAGTGATGCTGCTGCTGTTGTTGACGATGATAATGATAATTTAAAATGTCTCACATTTATATGTGCATACCACATATATGTACACACATACACACACACACACACACACACGTATGTTAGTAATCATCAAAACTATGTGAAGAAGTTTTATTCTCATTCTATAGGTGAGAAAAATGGTCCTCAGATTATGGAAGTAACTTGCCCAAAAAGTACACATATCAACACATTGAATCCCACAAAGGCATAAATGTATTCATGATCTACGTATATATGACTTAATAAAAAAAAGAATGAAAAAAATCAAGGTTTTTTATCTGAACCTCTGATAGCATAAAATTTATATTAGTGAGATGGGAAAGACTCTGGAAGAAGGAAATTGGAAAGGATGGAGAAAGGAGATTAGTTTTTGAATGTGTTGTTAATTGTTAGACATCCAATTTGAGATATTTGTTAGACATCCAAGTAAAGATGCTCAATAGTCAGTTTGATAAATGATTCTGGAATTCAAGAAAAGGTCTGAGCTGAGTTATAAATTTGCAAGCTCTTGAGGTACACATGTAGTATTCACAGACATGTGACTGACTGAGGAGATTACCAAGGGAATGATTGTATTTTCAAAAGAGAAAATGTTCAAGTATTGACCCCTGGGGAGAAAATATTTAGAGATCAAGGAGATAAAAAGAAGCCCTAAAAGATTTTTCAAAAGGAGCAGCCAGTGAAACCAGAGTAAAACCAGAACATTATATGCGTATATATATATTTATATACACACACATATATATAGAGAGAAAATAAACTGTAATAAAATTGTAATACCCAAGTAACCTTTGACTTCTGCAATTACAAGAGATACAAGATATAACATACATGATAACAAATGTTATCAGTAAATATTGATTATTATAATTTTAATACTTTTTTTCTTTTCTTAAAATGCATATACATGTTTTGGTACCTTCTGTATATTCAAACAAAATGAAGAAAATATTTTAGGGAAGACAAAGTGATCTACTGTGCTAGATAATATTAGTTCAAATAAGTTAAAGAATGGAAATCGATTATAGTTTTAGGAATGTGGAGTTTATTGGGGATCTTGACAAAAGCAATTTCAATACAATGGTGGGGTCAAAAACCTGACTTGATTAAATTTAAGAGAATAATTGTGAGGATTACATGATATAACGAATAATGGAATATGTGGCTCAATGCCTAGCACATAGTACTAATTTATATATACTGCTACCTCTCATCCTTTTTCCATTTCTAGAAAGAGCAGAATCAAAGGCAATAAAATAGGCTATCCATGAGTATGTAGAGAAATAATGAAGTATTTAATTTTGGAGACTGTGTAACTGATGACCCGGGACTAGGCTGTAGCCCATACATTGAGTACCCACCTAAAAAGCGGGGACTTTTCTTTTTTAGGTAAGGCAGATCCATTGAAGATTTGAGATCAGGAAAATGTCATGATAAAAACTGCTGTATAGGCTATTTCTTTGTATCTTCCAGAGTGCTTTGCACATAGGCAATATTGAAATAGATTTGTTGATTTAAATGATTTGCATCTAAATAATTTAATTTACCAAAAATCCTATTGACCCAGACAGAACCCAAATGATCTAAGCACCTTTTCTTTCCAATTGTGCTGATATTCCGGGTTCATTCTGCTATGTCTGACTCTTTTATCCATTTTTTCTCAGTATATTTGCTCTGGTGCCTTATAAAATTCAACATAAATCTCTGTTTGAGAAGATTATTTGGCAGATTTCTCTAACATGAAACCATAAATACAAACTGTCAGAGCTTATCTGGCAACTGTCTCATCTCTCCATGTCTCTATATAATCCTTTAAATCAGATACTGTACCATCCAATAATTCAGCACATCTTGTGGTTTATAAATTGAAGCCATCTCTCCAACCCTTTAGAAAATTTGGAACTGTGAATTTAAGAGATTTTGTCCAGAGCTCATTTAAACCTATTTTTTTCCCTCGCATATTTGTTTGTGCTGAAGTAGTGTCTCTATTCCAGCTGGGTTTTCTGTCCCAGCATATAGACAAATTTCATGACCATATAATCCGTCTGTTAGGAGATTTATACTGCATCCTTTGCCCTCTCCTTTTAAAGAGAGAAATAAAGCCAAACTTCTTTGTAGGTTTATTGTCAGTGTAAGATTTTTAAGGAAAGCAGCATAAAGTTATGAAAAGAGCAATAGATTAGGAGGTATTAGACCTGGACTCACCCCAGCTGGGCCATTGTGCTACTGACAGGGCTTTTCCCAAAGTACTTAATTTCTTCTAGGTCTCAGTTTTCTTATATAAAAAACAAAAGTGCATGATTGAATAATATACTTCACTCATGTATTCTACAATTAATTTCTGGGTGCTTGTCTGTTCCAGGCCCTATTAGATGTGCTAATATGAAGAAGATACATCTTTTGCCCCTAAGACACTTATATGCTGGAGGTGGATACAGAAAAAAAAACAAAAAAAACAAAAAACCTTATACAAATCAGTTCTATAAAAGAAGAATGCAAAGAAGGGGGATTAATTTAGCAGCCAAGTGAATGGTGACAAATGAACTGAGTGACCAGGAAATACTTTAAGAGGAAGTAACTAAGTTTAAATTAAATCTTTAAAAATAAGTTGGACTGGAATGTTTTTACATACTTTTAGTGGAAATGTAAATTGGTGCAATTACTTTTGGAAAAATACTATATTTATATATACATATATATGTATATAAATACTGTATATATATACACACATATATATAATACTATATTTATATATACATATATATGTATATAAATACTGTATATATATACACACATATATATAAATACTGTATGTGTGTGTATATATATATACACAGTATTTATATATATGTGTGTATATATATACAGTATTTATATACATATATATGTACTACTAGATAGAACACACATATGTCTTTTGCCTTTGTCTATTAATGCTAGTTTTTCAGTCTCAGAAATGTATACAAACCTTCTCCAGAAAACATAAAATATTACTATTGGTACTGTTTTTCATAAACTTTGAAAATCATTCACATGGCTATAAATCATAGGATTAGTAATTTGGGTTATAACAAACTGTGGTATATGTATACCATTGGAATGCTATTCAGCCATTAAAAAAGATGGAGACTTTGCATCTTTTGTATTAAACTGGGTGGAAGTGGAACACATTATTCTTAGTAAAGCATCACAAGAATGGAGAAGCAAGAATCCCATGTACTCAATTCTGATATGAGGACAATTAATGCCCTAGTACACAGTGAGGGATGGGGGAAGGGGTGGCCAGAGAAAGGGTAGGAGGGAGGAGAGTGGGGGGTGAATGTAACCTGGTTCTATGTATCCTGAATGAATTCCTAACAATAAAAAAAAATAACTTGGGTTATCATCATACCAGAGAATATTAGGCAGCATTGAGAATGAGTGAACTATAACTCCATGTCAACAGTATGGAGGAATTTCACAAAAATAAGGTTAAGAGAAAGGGTCCAGGCAAGAAATATATTCCATATGATCTCATTCATATAAAGTTAAAAACAGAGAAAACTAAATAGCATAAAAAGTCAGAATAGTAGTTATTCTTGTCGGGTGGATAGTGCCTTGAAAGAAAGTCCTGGAGTGTTGGTTATGTTTTGTTTCTTGGTATGAGAACTACGTATGTAGGAGTACTGCGTTTTTTAAAAAAATGACAAAGATATGCATTTATGATTTATGAACTTCTGTGTATGTATAATATGTTTGAATCCAAATCTTACCAAAATGGGTGGGAGTAAGTCAAGATCATAGAAGGAAAGGTGTTGTAAAAAGAAATGAACACGAGCAAAGGGAAAAAGCCTTAAAGGACATGGTTATGGTTTTCATTTTCCCCATGCTGTGATTCTAGTATTCATTTTTACTTTTCATTCACATACTATGCAGATATAAAAAAAGATGGAGACTTTACATCTTTTATGTTTATCTGGATGGAGCTGAAACATATCCTCCTTAGTAAAGTATCTCAAGAATGGAAGAAAAAGTATCCAATGTACTCAATGCTATTATGAAACCAATATGTAATCATCTAGACATTCATACGAATGATAAAACAAAACTATAGTCAAGAAAGGAGGGAGGAGGAGGGAAAGGGGAGGAGAGGGTGAAGGTTTGGAGGAGGGAGGGTATTTGGTGGGACCTCACTAAATGTGCATAATGCAATGGTACATTTTAAAACTATTAAGAGTAGAATATAAATGTCTTACCACAACAAATAAGTGAGGTGATGGTTATGTTAACAAGTTTGATGCAAGCTTTCCACATTGTATATCAAATCAGCACATTGTTCCCCATAAATGCATTGATGTACACAGTTATGATTAATGAAAAAAAGAAAAAAATATTGATGCCACTATGTGATATGATTTTCTTTAAGTTGTAAATATTTTGAAAATAATAATAGAAATAAACTTAGTTCTTTTTTATCCAACTAAGTACTTGTAGGAACAAAAGAACAATAACGATTTTGCTTAACTATGAGCTTCCTACCAGTGACTATGTTTTTAATATTTTTATCTCACCATTTCCTTGCATAGAGACTTTCAAACAAGCATACACTAAGTATTGAATGAGTGGAAAGGATCATCATCCATAATTCACAAAGAATACAAAGACATACTTATTAGAGATTTACATGATTTCCAAAGAAGTTCAAAAGATTGGAATAAGTTTGTCAAACCATTTTGCACAGTACTTTAATTTTATAAGGCGTTTAACCTCAGAAACATAATTTTTGGGCATATTTCTATGTGTAATAACAAAAATTATTCATAAAATACTTTGTACATTGGAAAGTCATTGGTAAAATAATCAGTATATTCAATAATTTGAGATGAGCCAATATATTGTATTTTAAAAAATATTTCCTAAGGTATTAGGACAAAAGAAAGGTTAAATTCTAGGCTTTAGAGGTAAACCACACCTCTTCTTCCTACTTGAAGTCCCACATCTACTTCTTATTTAGATTTGTTGACCTCAATATAAAGTATTCAGTATAAAGGGTTTGGTAATACTAAGATTCTACCCCTAACTAGATGGTTGCTACCTAAAATTCCACAGCCGCAGGTTCCCTTATACTCTTACTTCTCAATGCCAATGAGAAGGCACTGGCAAGAGATCACAGACGGGAAAATATTAACTTTTGGATTTTTATTTCTCTTCTCGTACAGTCACCTTTACATTCGCCAAAGTTCAGTTAACTATTCTTTCCCCATGTCTCTGGGAGAAAGATAAAAACTTACCTGTACCCCAGGTAAAATGGGGTACACCATTTTCCCTGGTTGATTTTTCATTGCTGTTGAGATCTTTGTAAATAATCCCTTTATTAAACTCTCCTGGTTTATCTTGTATGTTTGAGTTTGCATATGTTTCCAGCCAGACCCTGAATGATGTGCTAGACTAGTGTGGTTTTAGTGTGGTTTTAGTTTGTGTCTAAGTCTTCTCCTGCTACTGTAATAAAATATGTTAGATTGGTTAATTTATAAACAATAGAAGTTTATTGCTCAACATTCTGGTGGCTGGGAAATCCAAGTCAAGGCACCCATGGTCAATCTTAGATCCACATATTTTATTCCCCTTCCTTTTCTGTTATACCATGATGACTTTGGTTTTTTTCTGGAGTATCTTACCCTTCAGTTCACATTTACTAAATTCATATAGCTTTTTAAGGATATAAAAGTATAGTTTTTTTCATATTAGAGAAGGAGAAGAGAGTAGAGGGAACAGATGAGAAAGAGAGAGAGAAGAGAGCTGGGGGTGAAAGAGAGGACTATGGGAGGGGGAGAGAGGTAAAAGGAGTGAAAGAATGGCATGGCAGGTCAAAGAAAGAAATGAAGAACGCCAGCCCTACATTCATATTTTTTTTTTTAGTTTTTTTATTATTTTTTTTTATTAAATCATAGCTGTGTATGTTAATGCAATCATAGGGTACAATTTTCTGGTTTTATACACAATTTGAAATATTTTCATCAATCTGGTTAACATAGCCTTCAAGGCATTTTCTTAGTTATTGTGTTAAAATATTTATAGTCTACATTTAGTAAGTTTCACCTGTACCCTTCTACGTTGCAGTGTAGGTGTGGTTCCACCAATTATCCTCCCTCCACCATCCTCCCCCCTCCCCTCCCTTGCCCCTTTCCCAATTTTCTTGGGCTATAATTGGGTTATATCTTTCATATGAAAGCTATAAAGTGATTTCATAGTAGGGCTGAGTACATTGGATACTTTTTTTTTCATTCTTGACATACTTTGCTAAGAAGAATATGTTCCAGCTCCATCCATGTAAGCATGAAAGAGGTAAAGTCCCCATCTTTCTTTTAAGGCTGCATAATATTCCATAGTGTATGTATACCACAATTTATTAATCCATTCATGGGTTGATGGGAACTTGGGCTTCTTCCATGACTTAGCAATTGTGAATTGGGCTGCAATAAACATTCTGGTACAAATATCTTTGTTATAATGTGATTTTATTTTCATTTATCAAAAACCCTCTCTCTCTCTCTCTCTTTTTTTGTCTCCTATTGCCTTGAGTTGGCTATTATTTTTCTTCTTGTCTAACGTCTCTTTATTATTTTTGTGAATTTTATCCCTTCTCATTGAATGGATTTTCCCAGATACTATAATGATAAAAACTCAAAAATTATTATAACTGAGAAACACAGAGAGGAAGCCAGCAATTATCTCTTTGGATCTGGTCTTAACTTCTGACAGTAGCCTCTATCCTGCATTACCCTGTGCTTGATTTCTGTCCCTGCATGTGTAGCCCTGTGGTTATATGTAGACCTTTTCTGACATTTGGCAATTAATGAAATACATTGCAATACAGCATAAATGACAACAACACCAGTGCTATCCACGTCTGGGTTGAAGTCCTGGATTTACTTATTAAATGTATGACCTCAGACAAGGTAAATTTGCCCTTTTACAGATTCCTCATTTGTAAAATGGTGATGGTGAGTTGGTGGTGAGGTTGAGTATTGGGGTGGGAGCAGTGTGAATACTTACCTTGCAGAGTTGTAATAATTAGATTTGATAGTACATGTTAAGAATATATAAAATTGGCTCGGCGCCTGTGGCTCAAAGGGCTAAGGCGCCAGCCATGTACACCTGAACTGGCGGGTTCGAATCCAGCCTGAGCCCGCCAAACAACAATGATGGCTGCAACCAAAAAATGGCCAGGCGTTGTGGCGGGTGCCTGTAGTCCCAGCTACTTGGGAGGCAGAGGTAGGAGACTCACTTGAGCCCAGGAATTAGAGGTTGCTGTGAGCTGTAATGCCACGGCACTCTACCCAGGGCAACAGCTTGAGGCTCTGTCTCAAAAGAAAAAAAAAAAAGAATATATAAAATTGTATTTATGTATGTATGTATGTATTTTTTATTGATACAGTGTTTCACTTTGTCACCTTCGGTACAGTGCCATGGCATCATAGCTCACAGTAACCTCAAACTCTTGGGCTCAAGTGATTCTTTTGCCTTTGCCTCCCAAGTAGCTAGAACTACAGGCACCTGCCACAATGCCCAGCTATTTTTAGAGACAGTGTCTCACTCTGGCTCAGGCTGGTCTCAAACTCAAGAGCTCAGGCAATCCACCCACCTCAGCCTCCCAAGTACTAGGATTATAGGTGTGAGCCACTGTGCCTGGCCACATTGTATATTTTCAATTAATAGTTTTTTTTTAATTTTCATTATTACTATTGTTATTATCATTAGAAGGGACATAAAAGAATTCTACTTGTGAGTTTTTATTCAAGCTACTAGATGCATTTAATACTGATTGGGCTAATCACTGGATTTAGAGTTTTGTCAGGCCCATTGCCAAGCAGATGTCAAAAAACACAACATCTTAGAGGTGCCCACTATGAAAAATCGCATTTATTTTTTCTGGTTGGATCTTTCTACAATCCACAATTCCTTCTGCTTTGGTAGTGGCATTGACTGGATATTTTAAGGCAATTTGTAGGATTAAGCTTGTCCGTGTACCATGGCAGGCTGAGGCATGGATGAAACTGGTAATAATTCAGTTTTTCTCTCATGGAGGTTGAGACTTAACCTAATCACCTCTCTAGGTTCTGTGGGCCCTCTTCACAAAAAGTATTAGATGCTTAAAAGCTTATCATGGATGACAAATTTCTGATGCCAGTGACTTTTTAATTAATTTATTTTATGGAAGTAAAACAAAAATTCAGTATAGAATGGGAAAATATGTAGTGAGAGAAACAGCCATCTCTAGGATAGATAGCCTTTAATGGAATCAGTATACAATGTGGTTGAATTACACCAGAATGAATATCTGAATTGAACAGAACATGAATACCTGAAAATGAATACCTGACTCATGTTCTTATTTTCTGTGTGATCTTGGATATAGTACTTCACCTCTCTGCACTTTGTTTCCTGATGGATAAAATGTGCAAAATAATAATGATGCTGAATTTTCAGTTCTGTTTATTAGAATTAAATACATTTGGAAATAATTTAATGCTCAAAAGTTTATTATCCTGAGAAGTGTGGGACTGAACAAGGACAGTTCCAGTTAAGGGGAGTTTTAGACCACATCCCTATGACCACTATCATCCAAATACTGTAAAGAGGCTAAGAGCTAACACAAAAAGAACCCTGTAAATATAGTTCAAACATTCTCATTGACTGTCAAAAATAAGATCGCAGCAGAATTAAGGTACCCAGATGAAACAGACCAGCACTTATCCACAGTGAAATCTATAAAGTGCTTTCGATTGCTCAGGGGATTTTTAGTTATAGCATCATTTTCTCTATCTTATGGATGACTTGGCCACCTCTGCTATGAATTTTTCATGATTCCCCTGACCCAGCAACTCTTGCCTGTGGAGAGAGTAATACGGTATTGATTTCAGAGTTAGGTTTCTGCCTTTTTCTCCACAATAGGATTTTTGTAGCCTAGAAACCTCAATCCCTTATTACTCATTAGAGACTAGGGCAACTTTTCTTAGACCTGGAATTCAGAAGGCAAACTATTTAGCTGCTGGTGTCAAAGGTATACTATATAGTGCTTGTAGTAGAATTTTAACTAATTTTAATAGTGTGAATAGCTGTTATTAATACTTCCTAATTGCATCATCACAGGTAGGATTGTAGACAATGCCAAGAAGACTATAGTGTCTTTGTTTCTCTTACAATTAGAATGTTTAACTAGGCACAGCTTTCTGAATGAACTTATTAAAAATATACCAAAGGCTAAAAAAAGAATAAACAATAAATACAACAGGGAATTTAATATTTTTCTTCTGTTTGACTTTTGGAATAGATGCCTAGGTGATTCTTATTTTCAGTGGCCTTTGGTCATATAAGAGAAATGAAAGGAGGCCATGCGGTTGGTAGTTTTTATTTAAACTGCTTTTAAGAAATCAAAAAATCCATATCGTACATCCTGTAAAAACTCATTCTTGGCATTGCCATGGTAACAAGACTTTTAAAAGCGAGTTAACTGCAATTTAGCTGCATATATTATTTCTTTGTGATTCATACTTCATAAAAATGCAAATGTCACACTAATACATGTTTTACCTTAATGTTTTATGCTATCGTTTGGTCTTAATTGATCTAATGTTTTCCTTAATTAAATTTTGTGCTTCTGTGAATGGTTTTTCTTCTCCCCTTCCCTGCATTTCATTTTTCTGGGGACCCATCAAACTATACATTTTTAATGGGTGACATGCAATTTAGGAACCTGTCATATGAAAGATCAATCATTGTGACCTAAGAACTCAACACAAGATTTTTGGAAAACTACTTGCTCTGCCTAGAAATTTAACCTATCCCCCTACATTGGTGGAATTTTAACATTTCCTTAACCCTTGTTTATTCTCTCATCATTTGACTCTCTCAGTAAGACTGAGAAGCATCCAGATGTGGTAGCTCATGCCTGTAATCCTAGTGCTGTGGGAGGCTGAGGGAGGTAGATTGCTTGAGCTCAGTAGTTTGAGACCAGCCTGAGCAAGAGTGAGATACCATCTCTACTAAAAAAAAAATGGAGAAACTAGCTCAGCATTTTGGCAGGTGCTTGTAGTCTCAGTTATTTGGAAGGCTGAGGCAAGGGGATTGCTTGAGCCCAAGAGTTTGAGGTTGCCATGAGCTATCATGTCACAGCATTGAACCCAGGATAACAGAGTGAGACTCTGTGTAAAAAATGCATGCATACATACATACATACATACATACGGCTGAGAAGCAGGATACAAAGTACTATTCCTATGTCCTAGAGTAAAATGCAGTCTTCCTGGTCATCCACAGAATTCTCCCATATCTTACCCAAGTCCACCAAAGTTGTACCACTAGGAGTCTCCTGAGCTTGAGGCATCCCAGTGCTGATATGGCTGCAGTGACCAGAGACTTAGATGTCAACACTCATTTCCATTTGAATATCTAGAAAGCCTTCTCAAGAAGGACAGATAAAAAAAACCTACACTATGAAGATTAAAATATATACATAGCTCTTCAATGCCCAGACATCAACAGATATCCACAAGCATCAAGAACATCCAGGAAAGCTGGGCACAGTGGCTCACGCCTATAATCCTAGCACTCTGGGAGGCTGAGGCGGGTGGATAGCTTGAGCTCATGGGTTCAAGACCAGCCTGAGCAAAAAGCGAGACACTGTCTATACTAAAAATAGAAAAACTGAGGCAAGAAGATCACTTGAGCCCAAGAGTTGGAGATTGCTGTGAGCTATGATGCCATGGCACTCAACCCAGGGTGACGCAGCTTGGGACTCTGCCTCAAAAATAAAAAATAAATAAATAAAAGAACATCCAGGAAAACATGACCTCACCAAACAAACTAAATAAGGTACCAATGAACAATCCTAGAGTGGTAGAGATATGTGACCTTTCACACAAAGAATTCAAAATAGCTATCCTGAAATGCTTAATGAACTTCAAAATAATACAGAGAAGGAAATTGAAGCATATCAAGGAAATTTAACAAAGAGATTAAAATCATAAAATAAAATCAAGAAGAAAATCTGGAGCTTAAGCATTTAGTGTACAAACTGGGAAATGTATCAGAGTCTGTCAACAGTAGAATTGACCAAGCAGAAGAAAGAATTAGTGAGTTTGAAGACAAACTGTGTTTTAAAATGCATAGTCAGAAGACAAAAAAAAAAAAAAAAAAAAAAAAAAAAGAATGAGGCATGCCTACACGATCTATAAAGTAACCTTGAAAAGACAAATCTAAGATTTATTAACTGTAACAAAAAGGTAGAGAGGGAGATTGGGTAGAATATTTATTCGAAGAAATAATCATAAAGAATTTTCCAAACCTAGAGAAAATAAATATTTAGGTATAGAATGCCAAGCATATTTAACTTAAAGAAGTCTATCTCAAAGCATTTAATAATCTAGTTTCCAAAGGTCATGGATGAAGGAAAGGTCCAAAGGGAAACAAGAAGAAAAAGAGAAAAAAAATATGTAAAGGAACTTTGATATGTCTGTTAACAGACTTTTCAGTGGAAACCTTACAGGTCAGGAAAGAGTAGCAGTAGCATAATATATTCAAAATACTGAAAAAGGAAACCTTATCCTTACAATGTTATATTCTACAAAAGTGTCCTTCAAACATGAAGTAGATTTAAAGACTTTCTTAGACAATACAAACCTAAAGGATTTAATCAACACCAGACTTGTCCTACAAGAAATACTAAAAGGAGTTCTACAACCTTAAAGAAAAAGACATTAACAAACAAAACGAAATCATCCAAAGGTATATAGCTAATTGGTGTTGTTAAGTACACAAATACAAGATACTCTGTGGCTATAATTGTGGTGTATAAACCACTGATAACTTGAGTAGGAAGACTAAGAGACAAACTTACAAAAATAACTACAGGAACTTTTTGAGAGAGAGAGATAGTATAATTAAAAAGTTGGGCAGTGACTGAGGTAAAAGGTAGAAATTCTGTTCTTTTTGCTTCTTTGCAAGCAGAGTTGTCATATATTTAAAATAATTTTTTTTTGTTTTGTTTGTTTTGTTTTGTTTTTTTCTAAATTATTTTTTATTGAGTCATAGCTGTGTACAATAATTCAGTCATGGAGTACAGTGTGCAGGCTTCACATACAATCGGAGATATTTTTATCAACCTGATTAATATAACATTCATGATATTTTCTCATTTACTATGTGAAAA
>CAUYRH010173935.1:0-12337 GCA_963574655.1 Perodicticus potto
TCACACTTATGGTGCATCTTAGAAAGGACAGGTAAATCTACTAAATGCAGAACACAAATGTTTTCACACAATAAATGAGAAAATCCCATGAAGGTTATGTCAAACAGTTGGATGAAAATATTTCAGATTGTATATGAAGCCCACACACTGTAACCTATGATTGCACTAATGTACACAGTTACGATTTAATAAAAAATAAAAATTAAAAAAAAAACAAAAAGCAAACAAAAAAAATACATTACATTGTACTCCATAATGTAAAGAAGTAAATTATGAATTAAAGAATAAAAGGCCATGTAAAGGGAAAAAAAAAAGAATTCATATTTAAGAAAGTAGAGTTTCATAAGTAAATCTTGATTTTTCATAAATATCAAAATACATGTATATAATCTTAAAAAATATCTGTATATAAATACATTTTGTCAAAATTTCAAATAAGTGAATGTTTTGAAACATTTATTTCAGTCCTGCTGCTGCCAGAGTGGAGTCCATTTGCCTCGTGGTCTCTCTTTTTGCAGCTAAGATCACCTATTAACCAGTTTTTTTATCACCAATATTTAATAAGGGGCAAGTGATCAAAATAACCAAAATTTGAATTTTGTTTTCTTACCAAGGAAAAATTCACTTTGATTTCACCAGTGATTAGAACTGTTTTCTCTCATAATTTATTTTACATCAATGTCTCTAATACCTAATTTAGTATTTTCTATTTTTTTACCAAGGTGTGAGTATTGATGACTACCATGCAGAGACTCGGGTATCACTAGCTGATTCAAGACTGGTGAATACTTTCTTACTTCACTTTGGTCTACGTTGCTGTGCATTCATTGGACTGACTATTCCAAAGCCATCCTATCTCTAGGATTTCCTGGAATAGGCTTCTGAATGTTTTGCTTTATGTCTTGTATGGGATACGTGGAGTGCTGATATCAGCTGATACATACCTGTATAACATACTGACCACCCTGATTGGTTGGTATTCCAATTTTATATCACTGCATAACAAAATTCCCCCCAAATTTTGTGACATAAAATGATGACAACATTTATCTTGCTCATGAATATGACATTTTGAGAGGGCCAGATGAGACTAGGCTTGTCTCTGTTTCAAGTGGCTTTAGCAGGCATGGCTCAAAAGCTGGGGGCTGCATTTACCTGAAGTTCTCTCATGTGACCAGAACCCTTGAGCTTTCCATGTGGCTGCTTGGATTCCACAGGCTCTGGTCATCAGCTTCCAAAGGGTGAGGGGTCAGGGAAGAAGCCAGGCAAAAGTTGTATTGCCTTTGAGTCTTAGCCTCCAAGACACGCAGTGCCACCTGTACCTCATTTAGTTCATTAGGTGACCCATATGTGAGGGAAAGGAAATTAAAAGTCTGCCTTTTGATAGGCAGGGGTGCAAAAGAATTTGCAAATGTTAAAACCACTATAGTCTTTAGAAGAGGTACCTAGAATAGGCAAATTCATGGAGGCAGACAGTAAAATTGAGGCAATAAGGGGAGAGAGAGAGGAAGGGAGTATTTAAAGGGAACAGTTTCTGATTGAGATGATAGAAAAATCCTGGTAACGCATAATGGTGATGGTTACACAACATTGTGATTGTATTTTGTACACTTGCAATGGTTGAAAGGATAAATTTTATGTTATATTTGTGGCTGTAATTATAAAAGCCACATAGTCTGCATTGCTCATAAAGTGTTTTGGCTATTTCTACTGGATACATGTACATTCCAAAAGTGTTTAGAGAAGTATACAATCTCAACTCCTTCTGTCCTGGTATGAATTTGGCCAAGTCAGGGGTGGATATTACTGAGGAAAGGAGGGGTGACTTTTGCTAGCTATCTACTCCTAGGGCTATAAGATCTAGAAATTTTGGAAATAAGCTATTTCTTATTTTATTCGGTGAGCAACCCAGTAGAGAAGCTACTTTTAATATGTGGGGATGATAATGAAGCCCATATTTTCCATTTATATTTGATGAACTCATAATTTTGTTTCCCTCCAGGGAAAGCCTTCTAAAAATATCTAAAAGGGAAATCATAAAGTAGATTTTCAACTTCTAAACCCAGCTTCCTCTTTCTATTCATCAAAGACTGGAAAAGCTAAATATCCTGCATGGCTCACAGAATAATAGTCAGGCTTGAGAAGTGTGTTAAGACTGACCACCACGTGAATAGCAGGCTCAGTGCAGTCTTGTCAAACATGACAACCTCTTGTAAAACATTTGAATTTAATATTTTGTCTCAAGAATAGGTGTGACTGAGTCATAGGAACCAGCATATCTGAAGGAAGAAGTATTTGGTAGTAAATAGCTCAACCCCAGAATCATTTTGTATAGCATAGGACACTGGGCTAGGCTCATGAATAGAAACATCTTTTTTTGGTATGCTTGCTATAATTATTATCTTTTTTATTTTTTTGCAGTTTTTGACCAGGGCTGGATTTGAACCCGCCACCGTTAGCATATGGGGCCGTGCCCTACTCCTTTGAGCCACAGGCACTGCCCAAGCTTGCTGTAATTCTTTAACATCAGACTGTAGTCATCAAATTACCATAACACTTGGCCCTCTAGCCTCAGAAAATTGGCTGTCCCATTTCCTTGCCATGACCCTTCACTAGGAACATCTGGGCCCCGCTCTCTTCACGTTTTGCTGTTAATTGAGAACTTCGATGAGTGTTCTCTTGTATTTACCTCTTTGGTTTCTGAGTTTATAAAAGTGATAATATCCACACATTAACTCATTGATTATTATGCAAACAGCATGAAATATACTCATCTGAGAATGTAATGGGGTGATTGGAAAGTATTCTAAAAGTCAAGGTTTAATAGCCATCACATGTTTGTACAAGAAACCAATGTGGAAGGAAAGCTTTGTGCTCAGTGACATAGAGTTTCTCCTACTGATTTTTTGGAGTGTTTCTAAGCCCTTGATGGCATCGCTGTTATTTGTACTGATACTGTTTGAACTTGTCAGAAAATGCTGTGGGTCAAATATTTGAGTATATGTGTTGAATTCTATCTTAACTTGTCGTGACTTCAGATAATTTGCCAAGAAAATCTCATGTCAGTTGCATACTTCTTGATTATCAACCAATAGTTTGCCTTAGAAGTCAGGGTCAGTTGCCTTTAGAAGGCAACTTTTACTAGTCACTGTCTTCACACATCCTGCAGTTATTTTTCGTAGCAGGTTTGTAACAACAGTGCTTCAGTTGTAAGGTGTGATGTAGAGCACATTTAAAAAATTCAAGCAGATTCAAGATTTTCATTTTAATTATGTCACTCTGACTTGCTTCCTGATATGCTTTCTGATGGAAGAGATTAGGTGCAGCTCCGGCTGGATCACGATCCTGTGACTTTCCCTATCCTTTTAGGAAAGGTCATCCATCATGTCTGTATTAAAGAGTTCTGGTTAATCTTGATACTTTGCGCTAATCTTGACTGTTGGCTTGTGTCTGCTTTTGAAAAATCTCAAGACCAAAATGACTGAGCACGTGTTTCAAAGTGGTAAAAGCTGGATTAGATTGCTTCCAGAAAAGTTCTGACTTTCCTATGTAGAGTGAGCAGAGGACCCAGTACCCAAGAGGGGTATGCATTTGTCCTTCCTATGCTTGTGGAGTTGTTCAATCCTAGTGTGAAAGGTGCTGCAGGGGTCAGTAAGGGAGGAGAGAAGAAGGGGGTGTGTGTGTGTCGGAAAAATGATGTTGTAGGGGTGTAATACCTGAAATGGAGAAGAACCTTGGGGATATGTGATGAGGATAAACAGGTCATAAGTGGGGGAAGGACAGGGAATAATCAGTTGCTTCAGAGATGACTTAGGTAGGACATGGACTGGAGAGAAGGACATTAGAAAAGCTCACAATCCCAGAAAGAAAGTTGATTATTTTTTTCTTTGCATTTAAGAAGAGCCCATCCACTACCCATGGACCTACTGAAATCACAGGAATCAAAGAAAACTGATTTGATAATATTTTATTTGAGTAGAAATATCAAGATATCAAGGTTGAGGTGAATGAATGACGATGTTTGGGGGATGAATGTGATTGCTCAACAGGTAGTTTTCTATGACTCTTGTGCAGGATGCAGAATTTTTACCATTTGGCCAGATTGCACTTGTGCACTCCAGATTACCATTCATGACCCATTTTAAGTATTATTTTGGTGTTACTATGCTATTCCTTGTGTGCCTGCTTTCCTGGATAGATTATAAACTGTAAGGCTGGGACCATATCTTCCCCCACAGATCACAAATATTCCTGGTACAGTGCCCAGCGAAAAATTGGTGCTAACTAAATTTTGCAAAAGAGGAATTATAATGTAGAGCAACAGTTCTCAACCTGTGGGTCGCGACCCCTTTGTAACAGTGAAAATACATCATAGCATTAGGAAGGTTGAGAACCTTGAGAATTGTAGAGGAAAGACCATAGCATCTCATAACTGATGAAACTGAATGTGAATTTCAGTTCTACTGCTAAATAAGAATTAGAGACTTAGACATCTAACTTGGGGTAGTTACATCAGTTACTCTGATTTTCAGTTTCTTTACTTCTAAAATGAGTGCAATACTTGTAATATATGCTTTCCAAGGATGTTGTAAGAATTAAAGTCACTATGTAAAGGACATCATTCAATTTCTGGCTCTTAATAGGCACTCAATTAATGCTTTTTATTATTTATAATAATATAATATAAAAGTCATCTTTCTCTGACTCTTGCTGGACTGGTTAAAGCTTTTTTCCATCAAACCCAGCAAGTCAGAAAATCAAACAATAAAACCAAAAAAGCTACAGCTCACCATAGGAAGTGAAATAAATATTTACACATGGCCTCCATAAGCATGCTATGTATTTATACCTTTAGTGTGTTTTGACTCATGTATCCTATCACCTCAAGATATAAGCTTCTAGCAGCTGGGAACATAATCCTGGACATATTTTGTCTTGTGCTTTATTGTATCTAATGACTGTCAGAGTCCACCAATAAATAGACTGGTCTTAGTGTAGATACATGCATGGCTAATTCAACAAGGATTCTTATCTAAAATTTTGTGTTTTTTACTTGGCTGCTGTATCAGTAGACTTGAAGACTCAGCTACAGCTGTCCTGAGAGGCTATCTATAAAAGTGCAGGTGTTCAGCATTAGCAAATAGTTCTTATTATATGGATCGACTTTTGGCAGCTAGTAACAATGTTTCCTGAGATTGAAAAATGATTTTCTACCTTAAACAGTGGTTTCACATTACTGGAATGCTGAATTAACACACACACACACACATACACACACAAAATTCCTCTCATCAAGTAGTACTGAAACTGTTTTTGTTAGTTGTATACATTTCATGATTTGTATATTTTATAGTAGAATGTAAGCCTTTCTTTTTAACTGTTGTGGTTAGTTTTGGGGTCTTTGCCAAGGGAAGCAGACTATGAAGAATTAAAAAGCATAATGCATCCTGGGGTTCTGTTCCTGGTAAGAGGGACTCGAGCCTGGCTGGAAGCCAAGGGAGAGCCTGGTGCTGGGGATGTTTTCAAGGCTTTAAAAATATTAGGGTATTTTTATGTTTTACTATTAGAGCTTGTTTTGCATCATCAGATGTTAGCAAATAGCTTTTTTTTTTACTCTTTACAGTGAGCTCAACCACTCTTTGTGATATACCTTTTCCTTTTCTTAACCTAAAGGTCAAAGTTGGACAGAGTTTGAGGGCCTTGTTTAAAATAATTTATGGAAAATGAAGGAATCCTATCTGCAATCCCTTCATTTCCTATATACATACCTATTGATTACATCAGAGATAAGACATTGGCTTGGTATCTGTTACTTTCTAGGTTAAAAGACAAGACTAAAATTTCAAAGTACAGAGCAGAGACATTTTCCTTTAGGAACATTATATGAAGATTATTTGCCTGGGGTAATGAAGTTTGTATTTAATATTTGAGCTCTCTTCACTACTTGCTTGGAGTTTACTGCGCCAATGGGGAAACTAGTTTAGCTAAACAAATAAATGACAAGAGGGTGTTGTTGGGTGGGGTGGGGTTGGATAATTGACTCCAACTTAAGTATGGCTGGTTCTCTTACATAAATAATCTTTCTTACTTTGTAACACATCACTGACATTTTGGAATCTATACAAGGCAGGTAAGCCTTGATATTGAGGAAAACCAAACAAACCAATGTCAGTTATCTGAACTAAGCTCTGCTTTAGCAGACTTGAGTTACGGCTGATGGCAGGAAAATTCAGAAATGTTCCATGTGAAAAGGGTTTCCCTTTATCATCTTACCTTCTTTCTCCTTCAGGTCTTCCCAGCAGAATGCGCTTCAGGTTTTTGTTGAACATATGAAAGGCTCAGTTTCAAAGGCTGAGGTTTTCACATCCATGTCAATATCGCAGATTGAAATGTGACACGGGTACCTGGCTGCATATTTTCTTTAAACCTGAGCCAGAAACACCGCAAAACGTTTTGGGGGGCACTCTTTCATCTCACACTTTAAAGTGAGTTTGTTGATGTAACCCAATTTCCAGTCTGCGGAGGTCACCCTGTAATGTAGTGTGATGATGAGCAGCCCATCAGTCCTGTTTGATGTTTGAATTTCCCTTCCCTGGTTTTTACCCCTACTTTATTTTGTAAAGTAAGTTTGGTAATAGTGGTATTCTGGTTTGCAGTGCATGATGGTATGTATTCCCCTGATCCCTACTGAGTGGCTTTTTAAACCATGCATGTGCTTTTGCAGGGATTATACCAGGGGAGATAATAACGGGGGATTATGAGGGGGATAATAGAAAGAAGTGTGCTCATATATCTTTTGATTATGTTCTTGGGAGGAGTCAGTGATTAAATGAAGAAATACTAACCCCTGGTTCATAGCCTTTCTATGACCTCTGAAAGACGTGAAATTAGTTCTGTTTTGTAAGCATTCAGCAAACAGTGTGAAGTCAGCACCGTCTCTGTGTGATGTGGGTGTAGAGGCATGGACTGGAGCTAAGGAGAAGGAGGACAGAAGCCAGTGTTTCTAGTGGGAGGAAGGGCATGATGCACTGACTGTGACACACTCAGTGGTGCTTGCTACGACACAAACCTTAAATAAAAGGCTACGGCACTTTTACTGCTACTTGTACTAAGAGGCAGAATCAGGGATGCCAGGGACCAAAGCTTGTTATTTGGAATATCTAAGTCATTTGGGAAGTAGGCCAGTGAAATACGGGTTGAAACATATAAAAGTGCCAATATTTGGCCATTTATGATTTATAAAAACATACGATTCCATGTTTTCATTTCACTTGATCTCATATGATTCATCCTAACTGAAAGCAATAGGCACATTTGTTTTATTGTTTTTGTTTAGCAATGCCCCCTCACCAGCCCTTTTCACACGAAGGCCAGCGCTACAGTGAGGGTAATAGGTTCTAACCAACAGATGCCTATTATCCTTGTTGACTATTCCCTTCTGGAAAGGAAAGACAAAAAAAGACACTTTATTCAAACTCTAGTGCTGGAGGTGACCTTGAATGCTCCATTAATTCATCACTTTTCCTCCAGTTGAAGCATCCTGAATACAATTAATTGGCCCTTTGCAAAGATGTGTAACAGTGACAGTGGGAACAAAAGGCATTCATACCCCTTCTTAGTGATACTTTTCGACTACGCGCAGCTTTCTCCAAGACTTGTAGGCATTAGTAGATGGGGTTATATGATAACAGAAAGAGATATGGACATATTAATGAAAGTCTCTCTAAAGTGAGTTGCCGCTTTCTGCATTGACTTCAGCCATTGAGGTAAAACATGAAGGATCCTGGTAGCCCTGCTCCACTGTTAACTCAGGTGTGTATAACTTCTCTGATTAACATTTTTCCAGGGCAGTAGGACCATTTCAGAAGTCTGGAAATTATAATGTGAAGTCTTAGATTCTTCTTTTTTTGTTTCAGGTTATTGTGAGGTTACAAACAAACAAGTCAGGTAGAGTTCCTCTCGTAGTTGTGTTCCACACCTAAAGGTGTGCCATACCCCCCCTACCTTGTGCCCTTTAAGTAGGAGCACCCCAATCCTCCCGTCCTCTCCTCCCTCCTTCTTCCCCCTCCCAACTTGAATAGAATTAAGTTTTTCTCCTATGGGGGCGTGTGTTAGATAATAAAACTGAGTATATTAGATACTTGCTTTTCATTCTTGTGATACTTTGCTAGAAGAATGTTTTCCTAGATTCTCTTAGGTGCCTTTGAGTGGCTGCAGGGGAGGAAAGGGGGAGCCTGAGCTTTCCGCACCTCGTACCTTTGCCCCTTTCAGCCAAAACAGTTCTGCCTTTTATCTTTGCAGAGTCTAACAGCTGAAAGAAAAACATGTGAAAACAACTGGGTCAGAAGATGTCTAGGCCTTCTCTGAGTTTATTCAGGAATTAGAATTTTTCTTCTTTAAATATCAAAATGCACAGTCCGCTGGTATATGCCAGCACCATGTACGGAGACTAATTTTCTTCCTTTCCAGGCCTCCCTACTGAGACTTGTAAAATAGAAACATCTGTCCTTCTGGAAGTGCTAGGAAGGGAGGAAGGCTTCATCCTTCCTGCCAGCCCCTCTCAAAAGAAAGGGAGACTTCACTGACTGCCTATTTGAGGAAAGTGACTGACTTTCTGTGGCTCGGCCCCCCTGAGTTTGGTTCTGCCGGCCTCGTTTGTCTGCAGGGAGGGCGTGCTCCACGTTCCTCTCTCGTTGTGGTCACCTGCCTGGTCAGCCTGTGTGTTGGGATGGGCGTTGGAAGGCCTGACTGTGACCTCAGGTACTAGCCACATTCTCTGATCCAAGCTTTGTTAGTAATAAAGCTGACCTAGTGATCCCTAGCTGACTCCTGCATCAAGTTCTCAGTTAAGTTCTGAAACTGTAGGAGTAGGGAGGATGGAGGAAATTTCCTTGGAGAAATGCCAACAAACTGAATCCTTACTCCTTGGCAATTCCTTCTGGATTTCCCCAGTGTAGAGAATACTCCCTCTCCCGGTCTGGACTTGTCTAAAAGTGTGTTCCACTTGTAGACTAAGAACCTGTTCTCTTGGATGTCCTCTCTCCTGACTGCCTGGTCCTGGGCTGTGCCCACAGCTGCCACGTAATGACTGCCCACTGGATTCAAGAGCCACTGTCATGCTGGTTATACCCTCTTGTTCTGCTGCCTTTGCTTTTCCCCACAGTGTCTCTGTTCAGTTTAATTCACAACCCCATAAGGTATCACAGGAGGATCTACTTTTTGCAAGAAAGGTTATAATTTTTTAAAAACTTCCTAAAGCTGTGTTTGTTGATCCCAACAAACCATGCAGGGACTTCAGTCCACATTAACAAGAGCAGTCAGCTCAATCACAAGCGTTCTGTGCTTAGACCTGCTAAACCCTTTAATCTCAGGATGGCTCTCTCTGTTCCGTCACCATCAGAGGTGTCTAGCTGTTGCCAGCTGTCAGGGACCCGTGCTGCCTGGCATGAAGTTTGGCAGCTCCTGAAATTCTGTGTGCAGGAGGAAGCCCCTATAGTTCACGTCTCTTTATTTCCCTTTGAGCACAGCCCATGTGGCGTTTGCCCTCACAGAGTCTCGCCCTCCTCAGACTGGTTTGTGGGGTGCACTAGAGTCTCTTGCGGGTCCAGTGTTTCTATCTCAACTGTTCTTCAGTGCTTACGGCATGATAAATCTTAAAATGCATATCTTGCTTGTCCCTTTTTCCTGTCTCCTGGTAGTTTTCCATTTCCACTGGCAGATGAAATTTACTCCAGCTCACTGAGTCAAGAGGCAGGGCTTTTACACAGTCACAAATCGGGGTGGAGAGTCCGAGACATGCAAAAGCATGGTAGCTTATAGGCTTGTTAGTTAACACAGTTCCGAAAAGTAGTGGCTGCTGCTCTGTGCTGACATCTGCTATGTTCCACTTCTTTTCCCGTTAGTGGGCTCCTCCCTCGGGTGGTGAGACACTAGCCTGCTGGCGGCTCCCCTGTGGCCTGCAGCTCCACCCCATGCCTTCATTCCTAATCGTTGCTGTACCCCAAATGCCCACCCCACTCTCAGGGTAGAAGACAAGGAGACCAGAGCACCCCTGATCTAGGGAGCTAGTGAAGGACCTGGTGCTGTGGGCTCTCCTCCCTCCAGGGCTAGAGTGTGGTGTAGGAGAGTAAACCATGTGTGAAGGGCTGTGGTCTAAGTAGACACAAAAGGTAGATGTCAGCTTCTCAGCCATTCAGGCTGGGGTTCAAGCCAAGGCTCTAGTTGCAGCGGGAACTGTCTCACAGGGTCTCTGTAATTTCATCACTGACAGTGTCTTCATTTTCTTCTTGAGCTCAGATCACATACCACTGTTCCAGACATGCATACTTGGCTGCCTCTCTCATCTCCATTTGGTTACTCAGTGCTGAGGTATTTCAAATAGATCATATTTTCAAAATCAAACTCTGGTCCCCATTTTTAACTTCACTACTACCAGCTCCCCAACAACATTTTCTCCAAGTCTATCTCAACCAATGTCCCCACCACCCAGCCATTTGCTCAAGCAAGAATCCTGGCAATGACCCTTTGGTTCCTTCCTCTTCCCTGTATATAATAGTGAGCTAAGTTTATCAGTTCTTTCTGAACATAAAACTCAAATGCATTCTCTTATTTACCGCCATACTAGTTCAAGGCCCCGTTGCACTTTATCTGGAACTCTCCCCATGGCCTCCTCATTAGTCTCTCCATTTCTACTCTCTTCTGTTTTCTATATTCCAAAAAGCAGCCAATCTTATAGAAACATAATCTCAATAGCTGTTGCTCCTTTTAAAAAAACCTATCAATGCTTTCTCAATGCAATACAAACAGAATCAAAATATACTCCTTTCTGTGTCCTGTGAGACCAAGCATGGCAAGGTCTGGTCTCTGTTTGGCTAACTCACATCTTTCCTCCGTCCTGTGCACACTCACCAACTTTATTTTTATTTTTTGCATTGGTCTAGTGCTTTCTTGTTCAGGACCTTCACACACGTAGTTATCACCTCACCTGGGCCACTATTCCCTCCTCTTTACATGGCCAGTTCCTTTCATCCTTGAGGTTGCTAATTAATTGTCACTTCCTCAAAGATGCCTTCTGTGACTACCCAATCCAATGAGGTCACCTCTTCTTCATTTTTTCTGTCTCTGCTTGCTATAATTTCCTTATGGGGGCTATCACAATGTATTATTCTATATGTGTTTAATTCCGTAAGCTCTAGGGAGGAAGGTGCAATTTTGTATACCATCTTGTTCAAGGGCCTCTTACTCAATAAATATTTACTATTACATGAATGAATTGTTTAACCTAGTGTGGACTGGGATGAGCTGATACTGCTGCTAACTCAGAAATCAGACACATCTTCCCAGCATAGTTAGTGCAGCAGGCAACTTCCAGACCACCCTGCTTTTAGGGGGAAGTACTCTGAATACACTGGCCAGGGTTGAGCAGGACTGGGCTGGGTACACCAGAGGGTCACAGGCTTTCAGCACCTGTGGTTTTCAAGGAACAGTCAAGGGCCTCAGCCCCTTTGGCCTATTTTACTGGAAGCTGGACAAGTAACTGAAAGTTTACAGCATTTAATCATAAGATCAAGGCACTTGAAGGGTATCACACAATTATCTTGACATATATCAGATTTACCTGTGTATAAATTTGGCAGGGAAGGGGCAGGAAAAACCATCGAATGAGTCAATTTAGGACTTTTATGCAAACTGCATCTCAGGGGCTTGTACTCAATTGGAATATATGTGTGGAACATTAAGAAGATACATTGTTGCTACCACTTTAGACACACCATGAGAAATCGCTGGTCAAATTATAGTTAAAAAGCAATTGACTTATTATTCTTGTCAAATATATGAGCAAAAACCTTAATAAAACAATGTTCTGAGGCAGGCCTTGTTGTATTTCTAGCTTACGTATTAGGATGATGGGATGCAGAGAGGTTATGTCACTAGCCCAAGATGGCAAAGCCACAAAGTAGCAGATCCTGACTACAAACACAGGTTATGGTGTATGATCTTAATTACTGTGAGTAAATTTGCAGCTATCTTACATCTCATTCAGTCTTTGAACACTGATCTAATCCCTTCCAAAAGCACAGAAGCATGTTCAGAACTATCAGAAGGTAGGTATTAAAAATACACTGTACTTTTACTGTTATAAAGCAAAAACTATGAAAGTCTAAGAAAATCATTCTAACTGTAATAAAATATTGACAGTATAGAAAATTAAGAAGATGAAAATAAAAATCTCCTCTAATTCTACCAACCCGTGTTAACCATGATTAATATTTAAGTGTTTTTCCTTTAAGATTTATATATATATTTTCTGAGAAAATATCATGAATGTTATATCAAT
>CAUYRH010173937.1:0-18769 GCA_963574655.1 Perodicticus potto
CTACTTGAAATCTCTCCCACTACCAGGAGCTTTGGTGTTTTCTGTATTCTTTTCTGTAAATCAATTCTGTCTTATCACGGACAGGTGGGGGGGGGGAAATAATGTAATGAAGAATAATAAAATACATGTATTAAAAAAAAAAGAAATAACCTTCAGGATCAGTCAATTTAGATGATCTGTCATGCCATCAGGAACCCAGGGTCCTCCCCATCTCGGCCCCACTATTCTCGAAGGAGGCTTCATCTCAGGCTGCTAGTTGAGTCAGTGGCATGTCCAGACAAAGACATGGCCCATTGGGAGACTCTCTTCCTTGCCTGCCCCCTCCAGCTGGACTTTCTTGCTCTTCTTCAGGCATGCCAGGTGGACTCCTGTCCTGGCCTCTGGACCAGCTGCCCCTCCGCCCCCAGTGCTCTTCCGTCGGTATCCACCCGGCTCCTCGGGTCCTCACTCACATGTTCCCAGTGAGGCTTATCCTGACGCATCATTTAAGATGACAACCATGTCCTTTCTGGCTTTTCTCCACAGCATGGAGCTGAGTCCCACACAGGGCACATTACCTGGGCCTCACTGATGGTTAATTAGAGTCTTACCTCCAACGTGTGCTCCAGCAGGCCGGGGATTCGCCTCATTGTTCCCCCTCATTTCCCCAGGGCCAAGACCCTGAACAGACAAGGTCCAGAAGTGATGTGGGCAGGGAGGATGTATTTGGGGCTTCGCTCATTTCTCATCCAGAATCAGCCCGCGAGGGGCCTCTACCACCCACAAGAAGAGGGGTTCCCGTTAGCCCCACAGTGGGTCTGGAGCCCGCGGGGGCTGTGCAGGGGTGGACGCCTGGACAAAGCCACGGTGGGGAAATGGGTGCTGGGAGCGCCTAGCAGTTCTCCCCTCTGAGCCCTGGTTCTCCTGGGCTTTCTCTCTTGTCTGTGGTTTAAAAACAGCGGCCATCTCCGCCGGTCAGGCCGCGTGCCTAACGAATTGCCCACCCTTCCACATGGCCGCTGCACACCTCACCCTGCTGGAATCCAGCCGCCACCCTGGCCTGGAACTCCGCCTCGCGTCAGGGTTATCAGTGACCTGATTGTTTCTAAGTCCAATGGGCCCGTTGAGCCCTCCTTTACCCTGCCCTGCAGCCCACTCGCCCCCACCTCGACGCCTCTCCCCGCTGCGCCGGGGGTGCGTGGGTGCTCACACCCGCCTGGGTCGCTGCGCTCCGTAACCGGTTCCCGGCCGCGGCTTCCCGCAGCCTCCTCCCCAGCACCAGCCTCTGGCGAGCTCGGGCTGGAGGCCACTTCCACGCGCCACAGTGACCGCCATCAACGCCCGCTGCGCCCGCCCCCTTCTCCACCGGTCCCCTCTTTCATCTGCTGAGCAATCACAGCCCTAAGCCTTCGAGAACCCAGGCAGTTTCCCTCTGAAGCCCCGCAGTTGCGAAATCGCAGCAACCGCACGGAACAAGCCGAGCGCCCGAGCTCGGCTGGGGGAGCTGGGGGTGCCGCGAGGGTGTCACCCAGCCTACCCCGCTCCCTCGGGCGGGCGTCCCCGCTGCGCCCCCGCCCCCCGCGCGGCCCGGGCCAGACAGCCCAGTGCCCGCGCCGCGGAGGCGCCGCCGCGTCCCGGCACCGAGCCGGCAGGAGAGGAGGGGGGCCGGTCTGCGGAGAGCGCGGAGAGGGCGCGGCCGAGCGGGGACCCGGGCTCCCTCCGGCCGGCGCCCCGGGGGCGGAGGGGAGGGGCCCACCGCGGTCTTATTTCCGCGAGCGCGGGCGCCTCCCGCTCCGAGCCCGGGTCCGCGGAGCGCCACGCCAGCCTGTCCGCCTCCATGCAGCCCCGCCGGCAACCGTCACCCGCGCCCGCGCCCCCGGCCCTGCGCCCCGGCGCCCCGCTGCTCGCGCTGCTGCTGTTGCTCTCGCTCCGGGGGCCGGCGGCGGGGGAGCCCGGGCGGCCGCAGGACGCGGGGCCGGCGCGCGGGCTCCTGCAGCAGGCGGCGCGCGCGGCGCTGCACTTCTTCAACTTCCGCGCCGGCTCGCCCAGCGCGCTGCGAGTGCTGGCGGCCGTGCAGGAGGGCCGCGCCCGGGTGAGTGCGCGCGGCCGTGCAGGAGGGCCGCGCCCGGGTGAGTGCGCACGGCCGGGACGCCCGATCCGCGCCCGGGACCTCCGCGAGCCCCCACCGCGTCCGGGCTGTGGGAGCGGCCCCTGGGCGCGCGCGTCTGCGGAAACCTGGCTCGTTCCTTCGGGCAGTTATGCTCCTACCAGGCAGAGTTTTCACGGGGCAGCGCCGTTGACAGCTCCAATCCCTGGGAGAGAGATGCTGGGGAAATTGAGGAACGGGCCCCAAAGGCAACACTTCATCTTGTTTAATCAGTTCCAAAACTGTTTAAACAAGTTCTCATGCGGCACCGCAGACCAATGTCTCTGGTTGATTGCGGGCCCCACGCGAGGGCTTCAGTGTAAGGTGGCTGGAACTTACCTGTAGGCCTGTGTAGAAACTTTCTAAGGTAATGGGAGTGAGTGAACCCCGGTCACTTTTCTTTATGACCTGAGTGCATGGATGGGTTTACAACTTCCTGTTTGGTTCCTGCTTTCAAGGCACTGGCTATACGTGTCCTCTACATTACAAACATGATGGAGCGACACTGTACCCAAAGCAAAGCTGCTCCTTCTAGCAACTGCCAAATACTCTACAAAACCTCAAAGAATCTAGAATTGAGGAGAGAGGGTTTTCATTTGAGTGTTCTAGGCCGGTATCAGACACGGTGGGAAAGGCCGTTTGCAAATTCAGACTTGGTCCTTCAAAGGTTTGTTCCTGCACCCTAAACATGGCTAAATTTATTGAATGGTTAAATTGGATTGTTTCTGGGAAAAAAGCAACCTATTCTTGTCACCTATTTTAACAATCTGTACTGTTTCAGGGACAAAAAAAGTTTTACTAGTTCAACAGAGAAGTGAAGTAATAGAGCTTGAACACTTTCTATGGATGTCTGAGAGTAGCCACCTCCCAGAGCCCAAGGAGGGCGCCCCTGAAGATTTGCCCCTGATTATCAGTGGAGAGGATTCCCTACAGAAAACTGAGCCCAGACTTCTAAAGTACCCCAGTTTTCAATTCCAGGAATTTTTTTTCCTTCCTTCCAAGACCATAAAATAATAATAAAAAGGTACTTTGCATTTTCATGCACTTAGTCACTTGCTTGGGGAAAAAAATACTTGGTTGGCATCTTTCCAACTAGCTCTCAAAACCCAAGCAAGTAAAAATTATCTTCCACACTCTGTTACTGCTTTTCATATGTAATAGTATAAAATGTTCCTGAATTTTGAAGAGATACTGCCTTTTAGCAAAGAAAAATAATAGTAAACTTGAGACATGTATTCATGAGAGTAATAAGTAGAAGAACCCAGGGTACTGACCCTGAGATTGGATAACTTCCTACTGTCCTCTGCTTACCTTCACATTTGCTCTCTGATCTGAAACATTTATAACCAAAATGGCTATACAGGAAGGCAGAGAGCTCAGTGCCTTTTTCAGGACTGAGAATCTCCGGGGTCCAAAGCAGTGTCAATTTCTCCCATGAATTCAGTGAATTTTTTTTTTTTTTTGAAACAGAGCCTCAAGCTGTCATCCTGGGTAGAGTGCTGTGGCATCACAGCTCACAGCAACCTCCAAATCCTGGGCTCAAGCAATTCTCCTGTCTCTGCCTCCCAGTAGCTGGGACTACAGGCGCCCGCCACGATAATGCCTGGCTATTTTTTGGTTGCAGCCATCATTGTTGCTTGGCAGGCCCGGGCTGGATTCAAACCCACCAGCTTAGGTGTGTGTGACTGGCACCTTAGCCGCTTGAGCCACAGGCACTGAGCCAAATTCAGCAAAATTATTTTACTTCATTCTTCTGCCTCCTCCAAACATCCCCACTCGAGAGAGGCCCACCTCCAAGGGCCTGGTGCAGGGTGTGTCCTAATCTTGTGACAATGACACATGGGGTTCCTGGGGTGGCAGAATCAAGGGACAGGGTTGCTGGCTGAGTGATGATTCCAACCTGGGCTGCCTCCCTAGAATATGGGGGGACCTACAGTGAGGCATTGTGAGGCCTCAATACCAGTCCCTGCTCTGTCCCAGTGCGCCACACAGCCTGGAGAAAGTTGTATAAGTCTTCTCTGGCTGCTTCCCCAGTTGGAATAGAAATAATTCATGTTCTGCCAGTAATGCCAGGTGGCTTTAAGGGTCATATAAAATCACACACACACACACATACACACACACACACACACACACACACACACACACACACACACACCCCAATGTAAAGAATAAAATGTGAGTTATCATTACAGCACCCAAGAGGCAGTCTTGAGCACTTACTGTGTGCCAGGTACTGGGCTAGATTTCGTGGCCCCAATTCAAAGTTGGGGTAGGGTCAGTAGGGAAGCCCTCTTTGATATTCATTTGGTTTTGAAACACTCAGAAGCACAGATGCAGACTACCTGGCACTTTCAGTGTGGTGAGACGGAATTTCTGCTTCAATCACAATGGCATTCATAGCATTGGCAAGAAGTCCCCAAACTACAGTTTGCACTGTTTATCCAGGCCATTCCCTGCCAGGCTGTGCTAGGAGCTGCACAGTGTCTGTCACCTGTCCAGGGCGGGCTCTGCAGGGTGAGCAGGTGTCCAGGTGGGTGAGAGAAGTGTAGCTCATGGGGCTCCCTCTCCATGCTAGGGGTCAGGATGCTCCTTCGTAAGATAAGAGGCTGGTGCTACACCAGACTTTTTCAAACTAAGGGCCCACTAGTGGCTAGGAAATCAGTTTAGCAGAATCCAGTTGTTTTATTTTTTCTAATGAAGTAGTTTAGAATATAAACAATTAAGAGTGCTTTGAAAAAACAAGGGTAGGTAATGTCTAAAAATGTTTTAAATATATTTGCCTGAAGTAGGTCATAATGAGGAAAGCAGTTCTTACTGTGAGTTGCAGCTCAAAAAGTTTTGAAAGCCAGTGATCCAAATGATGTTTGAAAACTCATCCAGCTCCCACATTCCTTGGTTTCCTTGATGCTGTGATCTCTTGGCAGGGCAGGAACCCCTCATTTTAGAGACACTGTTGCCCTCTGGTGGTAAAATGCGGCAGCAGCTGTAGCAGTAAATGCAGTGAAAAATGAAGGAAGCCCCGAGTGGACGTGAGTAGGGGAGAGGAAAGTGGAGGGGCAGAGGAAGAGGAGTGGGGGGATGGAGGGAGGGTCTGTTGTTCCTAATTGTAAGGAGAAGTCACAGAAAACAACTGTCCTCTGGCTGCCCCCATCTGATGCCATCTCTTTCCTGGCCTTGCACTGACCTTCCATGACCAATTATACCTCATGGCTCAGGCTCAGGCCCCACAGGGCAATGATAGATTTCTGGATGGTGTTGAGGGGGCTTATGCTACCAAGCACATCCTGGATCGCCTTACAGTGGTCCCCCTACTCCCGGCTATTCAAGGCTGCCCTTGACTCTGAGACAAATCCCCTCTTGCCGCTCAGCAAGTTCTGGGGACTGCTGCACCCTACGTGGAGCTGTTAGTGAGAGGCCAACCCTTTACTAACACTTAGAGAGGTGGTTGAAGTCAACTCATTCAGGATCCAGCCACTGTTTGGGGATTGGTCACTTAAGGTGAATGCCCTCTGACCAGGCCAGGACCAGCAGTTAGAAAGGTACATGGAACAGTGGACCAAAGTGCATGGGCTGGGGGGAGGAGTGGCGCACCTGTACCCTAACTGCTTTGGTTTAGATTAAAATACGTAAATATAAATTTATCATCACCCATTTTTGTTGTAGGGCCAAGGCTGTTTAATTAGAGCTTCCTGAAGTCTTTCTAGCAAACACACACACACACACACACACCCATAGGGGATCATTTGTGATTGCCATGTTGGTTTCCTACAGTGCAGTGAGCACTTGTAAAGAATACAGTGCACAGTCTTCTGCTTTTATTCTTCTTTTTCTTGCCCAATTTTAACTCATCCATACCCAGTTCAACAGCAAAAATTTTAGAGACTTGACTTCATTAATTCTTTCAAAAGCATTTAACTTGGATTTCATGGACATGACTCTTCATTTGTACCCCCTCTTCACCAGTTTACATAAGCAAGTCTGGGAGCAAATCAACTGACCTGGGCTGGCCCCAGAGCAGGCCATGAGGCAGGAGCCTGTGTGGGGATGATGCAGGAACACAGCCTGTCCCCTGGGCCACAGGACAGTTAGGAAAGCACTCACTCTACTAAGAAAACGTCATTCCTTTATCTCTCTTCAATCTATAAAGCACTTTAATACAATATAATCCATCTAATTACTGCTCTTCTTGAAGTCTTCTCTCCATTAATGTCAATAATTCAGAGGTGATTGTTCTGGAGAAGAGAAAAGCAAAATATTAAATAGGTCATAGAAATAAAAACTGGAAAATTAAAAAGGCTGCCATGAATATGGAGAGAGAGGATAAGTAATACTAAAATGAAATAATCTTAATTTTCATGTAGATAAAGCTCCTAAGAAAGAACAGCAGAGAGGGAGATTTGGTAAAAACTAGCCTTTAGCACCTCCACACTGCCAGAAGGATAGAACATAACGCTCCTGGAAGCAGGGAACAGAAAATGCTTCCAGGCACTGCTCATGCTGCTATAGCACAAGGGCTCCCACGCTCTCCTCCCCGCCGCCCACCACAACGCCCTGGTCTGCAGGCTGTGATTGCGGAGTCTGGGTCTGGCCTAGAGCAAGAAAAGCCACCAGGCCCTAGGGCTAAAACTTGGACTTTGGCCTCCTTGCCACTTTGTCCTGATTGCCCAGGCTAACTTAACCCAGAAGAGCTAGAAAGTTGGAATGTTTTTACCATCTGTAATAGATCATTTTTAAACCACGGACTTTTTTTTTTTACCACCCGTATTTTCCACTTGGTTTTCCATATGTAGAGTCATAGCCAAGGATGAATGTAATCACAGAGCTTAGTAACGCCCCCAATCAAGACCAGGGGTGTGACTGTTACCCACTAGGATCCTGGCTGGGCTGCAAACCCTTCCTTTAAGGACCTAGTTTGTTCTGCTGGAGATTAGATGTAAATAATCAGCCCTAAAGTAACTGTATTATGAGGCATGGAGTGTTCAGTACACACACACACTCACCCATATCTGACCCGACTCTTGATCTCACTTACTGTTAAGCAAGGAATCACCCCAGGATGTGTCAACACTTAAAACACCCTTGGCATGTTTTTGCCTTTGTGATGGTGCCTCGATTGAAGAGTGCTTTACAGTGACAGGCCCACCATGGCGGGATCGCAGCCACGACAAGGCCACATTCTGCGTTGGTCATGAGGGCTGCTCAGCACTTCTCAAGCCAGTGAAGTCAAATCCTGAAAGGGAGTCTTGTACCATAGCTGTGCACAAGATGTCTAAGAATCCACGGTCACCCCAGGGCACACTCCACACAGAACATGCAGTGAGGATCACAAGTAATTCTGTACCTGCACAGCATCCTGTCACAGCACCACATTGATTCACTTCTAGTTCGGGAGGTCAGAAGCCCAAAATGGCTCTCACTGGGCTAAAATCCAGGTGTCAGCCGGCTCCTTCTGGAGGCTCTACAGGCCAATCCGTGGCCTTGTCTTTTTCAGCTTCTAGAGGCTACCTGAGTAAGCCTTCTGGTTATGACACTAATGTCTTTGTAAGGACCCTGTTGTGACACTGAACTCTCAGGATAACCCTGGATAATCTCTCCATGTACAATAACACTGGGAGGTGGCCCTCTGTGGGGAGATGTTACTCACCCTTCCACCCCCAGTCCGAGTGCGGCTGTGAGCGTCTCACATCTACCACGCTGCCGGACACGTGCCAGCACCCAGGCAGCATCTGCTCCTGCTCCCACCTCTGCTCTCATTGGTCTCTGCAGCCTCGGTGGTCTCACATCTTAACCTGTCTGCCCTCCGTACCCCTTCTCGGCACTGGGCCTGGTTCCTGAGCAGCCAGCTTTATTTCTACTCTGCACATGTGTCCGCCTCTCCCAAGTTAAATGGGAGCTTCTGCGGGGTGCCAGCTGTCATGCCTCTATCCAGCCACTGCACTAGCTTAGGGCCTGCTGGAGACAAATGTTAAATGCTTGTTAAATGACATGAAGGTAGCCGGAAGGGTGCCGGTACCACTGGGGCGCTGGAACAGGAGGCCAGGCCAGGCGCCCCGCCCCATGTCCTTCTCACAACTGGCCTTTTCTATTACCCCATCTGAGCCCCACAGGGAACCAGAAAGGACAACTTCCTCTGGCCACTTCCACTCTGACTTCCTCTGGTTGGGAACTAGTACCCGGAGCTAGCCGAGCAGGATTACACACGGTATCCCGTCTCTTTCTCTCCACTGCTACTTAGCCTGACAAAGCAAAGTCTCCCTGGCTGGGGCCTGATCGGAGCACAACTGCCTTTGGTTCCATAAACCGTGTGCACTTTATCAGGCCCGGCCTGAGAGAAGGAAAATGCAAGGACGAGCCCAGGACGTGATGTGATATACTGATGCTCTCTCAGTCCACAACTTGAGAATGGCACAGCAGTTTTTATTCAAGAATGACTTGTTTATTAGTCTCCCACTAAGCCTGACTCATAAAAGTAACCTTATAAAATGAAGTTCACTTTTACTGGAATAGCATGACATTTGGGTTTACTTACCAAACGTGAAGGCTGGAGGGGACATTTAGAAGCTGAGTCTGTCGGCCCAGAAAGTCACAGCATGTGTGGGAGGGGAGATTAGAGTCACCGGGGAAGCTCTGGACGAAGGACACTTGTCCTCCCACCCACCCTTCAGCCTAAAACATGAAGTTGTCCCAACCTGAGGCAATAGGAAGGACCAGTGCTTAGCAACCAGCAACGGTGACAGACAGGAGGAAACAGGGAGTTCTCCCCAAAGTGCAGGTCCCGTCTGCAAATTAGCTTCTCCACTCACGTCCTCAGAGCCGCCTCCTTGGGGCAGCCACAGCGAGATGCGTGAGGACACCATCGTGGCTCTTTGATTTGAGTTTAAAGAGGGTGTTGGGTTTTTTAAATGTGCTCTTAGAATAGATAAATACCTACTCTCTCTCCGTCGCCACATTCCTCAGGTGTATTTCTAATACACTTTCAATGACTTTCCCTAATCTTGCCAATATTAGAAAATAATACTTCAATATTTCAAATTCACTTTACCAAATATTTTTTAAAATGATAAAAATTGGGTAGTGCCTGACACAAAGATAGTACAGACATGTAGCAGAAGAAAGATCTTTGCTCCAGCAACATGAAAACACAGCTTTATGTTTTATGGGATATGGCCTTTACTGACTTTGCAGAGTTGCTGTTAGAGCCACAGTTTTAACTTCTTGATGCGTGTGTGACATGATAAAGCGAAGCTGTGATCCATTTCAGTCCAGACTGCCTTCTCCAAATGTTCCTTCTTGGAAAACGGTGCTTGCCATATGTGGCCATGGAGCCTGCCAGTGGCACCTGCTGAAGCAGAGGACAGACCTGCCGCCCGGGCTAAGGCTCCATAAACGATAACACTCCTCTGTTTCCTTCAGTCCTGATGACCCACCCAAGCCTTTAGAGAGAGTTGTGGGCTTGTCATCAATCTCCAGTTTAGAGGTTCTGCTGTATTCCAGTGACTACCACTGAGCCTCTTATCACTTTCCACCCCTCCCTCAGAATGTCACTGGTTCCACACAGCAGCTAGAGAGACATTCTCAAAGTGTGGTCCTAGGACCACAGGATCAGCACCACTGGGAACTTGATAAAATTCAAGTTCATGAGCCTCGCCCCAGACCTCCTGAATCCAAACTCTGGTGTGGCCCCAGTTGCATCTTAGCAAGCTCTCTGAGGGATTCTGTGGCACCTTTGAGTGGGAGACTCACTGTTCACAAATTCTGTGTAAGAGACCTCTGATCTGGCCCCGTCCACTGCCGTAACCCCATCCCCAGTGTATCCTGACGTTTCTTTGCTAACCTCCCTGAGCTGGGCGGCTCACCTCCAGGACCCGACCCACATGCTACCTCTCCCCTTTTCATGGCGTGTGTCAGTCACAGCCTTCCGGGGGAGCCGCCCCCCCCCACACCGAGTCACACTTCCATCTCAATCTGGCCTGAAAGGGTGGACATCAGGGCTCCTTCTACAGGTGGGCCCTACCCAGCTGCCAGCTGATTGTCAGCCTACTAGTCTACTGCGGTGTCTCATTGCCCTTTTAATTTGCAGTTCTCTAATTACTAATAAGTCTGAGCAGAGCTTTGCTAGTGTACTTAATACATGCGCAGTGCTTAGAACGGTACCAGGCCTGGGCCAGCTGGGTGTCTGCTGTGATTCTCTACATGCAGGCATCTTTTAAATGATACTTGATGTTTGAAATGTTGGTTAATAGAAAATGCTGTATTCCTGTGATTTCTGCCTTGTTATAGGACTTAGCTGTGTCCACTCTTCACTTCTCGCTGTTTCCACTGTCCCCAGCCAGCGCAGGCCCTGCCTCCTCAACCAGGCTCCTACCCTCTCTGCGTTCCCTCTAGACACCGCCTCACTCCAGCATCAGTTCCACACACTTGGGCTGGAGGGATCATTTCACAGTCCCTCTTTCCAGTTCATGGCTTTCCACTCTCCTCAGGATCACACCCTCGCCAGAGCCTGCAGTGCGGCCTTCCCTGGGCCAGCCTCTTCCTGCTTCGTCTTCCGAGTTCAGCGCGCATGTCGCTTCCCGGATCCCTAGACTAGATCAATTGTCCGGTTATCCTTTCACTGCTCTTCACTCAGCCGTAATCACGTAATCAGTTCTACAACCCTCTTCTCCTTGGCCAGACCACCCCGAGGGCAGAGATTCCCATCATTTTGCTCCTGTTTTGTGGGCCGAGCACAGTGCTTTGAATATGGTAGATGCTCCATAAATTCTGGAGTGGATCTTCTTAACAGCAGAGACCTCTTTAGCATGGAATATTTTAAATCAAGGACAGCCAAAATTCAACATCATCCTAAACCTCAGAGCTCAAGCCTGTGTGTCCGGAGGAAGGTGGCGCTGCCTCACCTCACCCCAACTCCACCCTGGGCCCTGTGGCTGTCCTGTCTTATCTCACCAGAACCAGCAAAGCAGCACTGGAGGAACTCGTGACTCACAGGAAGGAGGAGGGAGAGGCCTTTATGGGAGATAAAAGGACGTCCTGATGTGCAATACGGTACAACCAAAAATATAAAAATCTTATTTTGGATGGAATGTAGATACTTTAAAAAGTACCTAGTGCAAACAAAACAAGGAAATCTAATCAGCAAAGGCAATAACACTTCAAGACAGTCTCCATACCGACTCAGTTCACAGTCTATTAATCGGATTCTGTTTCTCTTCCTGCGAAGAATGCCTCACTTTGCCTTCACGTGTTTCAAAAAGAGTACTGAATCAAATAATATCCTCTATTTAAACATGCACAGTTATATCCCGACTAAGGAGGACTTTTATACAGCATATAAGAACGCCCCACTTTAATACTGATGTGAAGACTGATGTTCCTCAGATTCTTCTTTCTACACACCTTCCCTGGGGGCTTCCATCAAATGGTTTCAACCTCCACCTCTGCTGAACCTACTTACGTAACATTCAGCGTCCTCCAGGGCCTCTCCAATACCCCGTCTAACTCAGCTTCCTCTTCTGTCTCATGAATGGTCTCACCCCACCACCTCACAGCTAGGAAGCCAAGGGCTCTGCTGACTCCTGTGTACGCGGCTGCACCAGGAGGCCCGTCAAGAGCACGAAGGGCAGAGCCCGGGGCCTGCATTGCACAGGCAGGTGGGGGAGGCCCCAGGCTGCTGCAGTGAGCCCTTTAAGGCTTGAAACCTGCTGGGAAGTGGAAGGGTTATCTTCTCGGAGCATAAACTGTTTGTGGGTGTGGCCGGGGGTGTCAAAGACAGCAAGCCGCTGCAGTTCTATGTTCCCCAACATGGGCAGGTGGTAAAGTCTCTGAATTTCAGGAGCCTTCGGGAGACAGCAGCCATGGGAGCCTCATCTAGCCACTGTCGAGCCTGTCTCATTCATACATGCATCCATCATTGATTATTAAACCTTCATAGGCGTCCATGCTATCATCTTCCCTGTCCTTGAACTTGGCCCAGAATCTGGTTATCAACACAGTTCTTCCTATCCACCTATGTCCATAGATTTTAATAATAATAAGTTAAATAAATAATAAAATTTATTTCACTATCCAGGCACCCTGCTAGCCCCTTTGTATATCTTACCCATCTCTTCCCATCACAGCACCCTCCCTCTGTGGTTATGCTTAGTGTGTGGCTCCCACAGACTTCAGGATCATGTTCCAAGTCCTCTTCACAAAACAATGAGAGTCTCCAAGCCGTTGTACCAGCCTCACCAGCCCACCTACCTTGGTTCCAGCCTCACTATGTCCCTGGAAGCCAGCCCTATGCCCTATTCTCACACTTTGCCTGGCTGGCTAGCCCCACCCCTCAAAGAGTGAGTTCATGCCTCGCAGTTCTACACAATCCCCTAAAATAAGCACTCTGCACACAGAAATGCTCAACCTCGCTGCCCAGCGGCACACAGACTTCCTTCCCCACTAGAAGGAGCTTTCTGGAAAGCCTGGACCTTTGTGTCTCTCCACTGCCTGGAATAGTAGGTGATAAAAGTGACTGAGTGAATAGACAGCCTGTGTGTGTGTTTTTTTCTTTTCTTTTTTATTTCAGGTTAATGTGAGGGTACAAGAAACTAGGTTATAATGTTTGCATTTGTTAGGTAGAGTCCCTCTTATATATACGGAGGTGAGTCCTCCTCACTCCCCCCTCACTCCCTTCCCCTCCCCCTAACGGGAAGTGAATTGGGTTTTTCTCTTATGTGGGTGTCTATTAGATCATCTACTGGCTTCTTATCAGTACTGAGTACATTGGATTCTTGCTTTTCCATATTTGTGATACTTTACTAAGAATGTGTTTCAACTCCATTCAGGTTAATACAAAAAATATAAAGTTACCATCTTTTTAGTGGCTGAATAGTATTCCATGGTGTACCTATACCACAGCTTATTAATCCATTCGTAGGTTGATGGGCTTTTAGGTTGTTTCCGCATCTTGGTAAATTGAGCTGCAGTAACATTTGTAAAGTGAAATCATAACTGATGGAAGGTTGGAGACGAGCCCTGAGCAAACTGGTCTGCACACAGTGCCCTCGGCGCCCCTCTGCCCTCCCAGCAGGTCTACACAGAGCACGCTGAATGCTGTCTACATGAGAATCTGCAAGGATTCTGTCCCTCCCTTCTCCAGCTTCCCAGCAATTTTAAAGATTCTGTAACAGGAATGGATGATGCCTAGTCTACTTAAATAAACCAACCCTGTTATCTGAACCAAATTTTCAGTGTTCCTGGACTCAGATTCAAAGAAAATTGATGTTTTCAAAGTCTAACTGTACTGAGACTTTTGAAGTTACTTCAGCTCCATACAACAGAAAGTTCCCTTTCTTCCCTAGGAAATATTGCTTTTACTAAATAATCATTTTGCCATCTTTAAAAAATGATGGCAAATCATAGGAAATTCCTCTAAAGAGTTTAACTTGCTTCAGTGATACAGCTATGTATGCAATAAAAATATTCATTGACATCAACACGTTGACAGAACGAAACATGTATTTCAAAAGTTTAGAAACTTTTAGGAAAGAAACACTAGGACTGCTTCCGTGCTGAAAGTTCTTCCTGTCTCAGACTGAAGCCCCCCCACCCCGCCTGCACTTGGGGTCCCCTCTGCCTCTGTCCCTGGCCAGATCTGGGCCTGGCTGCTTCCTCCCATCCCTTAGATCTCAGCTTAGACTGCGTCTGCTCCCAGGTGCCACCCTCAGCCACTGCTCTCTCTCATCACCCTTCCGAGCCCTGCCACTCCCGTCCCAGAAAGCACGGTATTTATTATGTGTTACGGTGTTGATTATTTGTTGCCCATGTCCCTCCTTTGGCCATGGGTTGGCCACAATGGTGAGCCTGCCCCGTCTGGCTTGCTGACCTAGCCCAGCACTCAGACAGGTGTGGAGAAGGCGCAGAAGAGCTGGGGATGAAGGAATTCAGGCCAGCGCCCCACATGCCTGGCTCTTTCTCCTTCATCGGCTCTTACAAAGGGGCTTTTAGCTGAAACACAACCTCCCTCTGTGTGAGTAGGTGTCAAATTAGCAAGTAGAATGGTATGATTGGATCACATCTTCTCGTTCTAAATAAATAAATCACTAATTTCATTCAGGTATAAATGCAACCACTACCATTTGCATGCCATATTCTCCCACCAGTGTGATTCTTGGATACTACGACTCATCCGCTATGCTGAGATTCGGTTTCTCTGTTTCAGGTTAACCCAAAAGAGGGATGTAAAGTTGACCTGGTGTTTAGCACAGAGCGCTACAAGGCAGAGGTAAGCGGCCATCACAGCATCCCGTTAGCAACTTCTAGGAGTATGGTTTTAAAAACAAAGTGAGAATCTTAACATAGAGTGACCTAGAGATTTGGTTTGGTTTTGTTTCCTTGCTTTGTTTTCTATTTGTCCTCAAGAATTGAAGATCACAAAAAAAGAAAAAAAAAAAGAATCAAAAAGAAAAAAGAAAGAATTGAAGATCAAAACTAGGGAGGAGATTTAAGTAGTTGACTCTTTTGGTCTTATGCAGCGCTGCACAGAAAACCATCATCCCGACTGTTCCCCCCCAGGAAAGAATTTCCCAGCTCCCTGTGGCATCCCTCCGAGCACCTCGGAGTCCTTCCAGTGACTCACTTTCACATGTCAGCCTATTCCTTTTCCTGTCAGCTGGTGACATTTCTGGCTGTCAGGCCAGCTTAGCATGAAACTGAGTCCGTGAGCTTCCGGACAGAAAGGCATTCTGCAGAGCACAGGGCGCGCCCAGCGAGGCCTCCTTAGCTTCACTGCAGTTCTGACCAGGCTGCCCATGTCTCACCAAGTTTCAAGAGGAGAGTAAAGGGAAAATTTAATACAGAAACTAGAGCCAGATGATGTGCTGGGGCAGCAGAGCATGGGCAGGGAGGAAACCGACTCTGGTTCTCTGTGCTGTGCTAAGAAGCAGCCTGAGACGGGCAGACAGTGCCCAGGATTAAAGGGTCTCAGGGCCCGGAGCCTCAAAGGTGGAGACAGGACCTCCCCTGTCCCGTGCTTACCAGTACTCAGGAATGAGTTCTAACATGACAACAATATACCCTTTGTATATTAAGCTAAGAATTAAAATTTTCTTAAAGAAAGGTGCCTTTGATTTCTAATGCTGCAAACTGTAAGTGTTTGATTAGAGCTAAAGAGAAAAACAATTACTAGATTATTGGGACCAACAATATGCTTCTCTGGATTTGATCCTGTGGATACAGTAAGAGCACAGCTAGCTAATTGAAATGTTCCATTTCAGAAGGTGAAGAAGAGTTCTTTTATCTTTAGGCAATCACTTTGATTCCATGGAGCTGTTTGGGGGAGAAAAAAAGAAAGGAAAACAAAAGAGGAAAATACATGGTTCTTTTTCTCTTCCTGGAAATGGCTTCGACATCAAATGGGACTGTACAAGCCCCCTTCTGCCTTTTGATATGCATCTTTCGGGTGCTCCCTTCACCTTTTTTCTTTTATTGATTGATTGATTGAGACAGTCTCAACTTTGTCATCCAGCCAGGAGTACAGAGGTGTCAGAATAGCCTCTAACTCCTCAAGAGATACTACCAAGTCAGCCGCCTAAGTAGCTGGGACTATAGGTGCCTACCACAATAACCTTTTGTTTTGTTTGTTTTTTTTGGTAGATACAGGGTGTCACTTTCTTGCCCAGGCTGGTCTTAAACCACTGGCCTAAGCGGTTCCTCTTGCCTCAGCCTCCCCAAGTGCTGGGATTATGGGTGTGAGCCACTGCACCCAGCCCTTTCGCTTTTTCCCTAGGTTTTATCTATAATTAGCATCGCTAATAAATTTGCTACTCATACTACCTCTCACTCAAAGTTAGCACTTACAGGAGGAAAAGTTGCCCACTGGAAAGCACTTTTCAGGACTTTTAGTTCTAGAAGTAGGCTTTATTAAACGGATCTGATTTTGATTACGATTTGTTTCTCTGTGGGTTTTTTCTAAGTTTGCTTTGGGTGATTGCTTTAGCTGGGACTTCACCTAGTTTAAACAACCACAAAAGTACAAAGAAGGTTATTGTCTCAACTGGTCAGCCGACCACTCTGCAACAGGGCTCTTAACTCAGGACCCATGGATGGGTTTGGATGGGGCCAGGACTAGCAGCCCATGAACTTCCTCAAATTCTTAGGCCCAGTGTTGAAGGTATGAGCATCTGTGCATTTTTCTGGGCCTAAGTCCCCTGGCTTTTATTGTCAGGGTAAGGACCTACAAGCTCACAGAAATGCTAGAAATGAATCATGCTCATTGACCTAATATCTATATGAAGTGCCAGATGTCTCTGGATTGGAAAATAAATAAGGATGACCCCAGAATACCCAGTAAATCTACATGTAGTTATGAATGCAGATAAACACAACTTAGGTAGTTGAATTAGTCCCATCTGGATGACCTGTGCCTCCGCTTCTTCTGGGTCAGATCTCAGAATGGAGAGATGGTGTTAGTACAGAGTCTGGGCTTTGGTATCAGACAGAGGTAAGCTCAAGTCTCGGCTTACCATTTACTAACTGTGAGATATGCAGTGGGTTCTTCCTTCAATTTCAGTATCTTTAAAATTGAAATAAGAAGATCTAATTCACAAGGCAGTGTGAAGACACTGTTATTTTTATAATAGGAGTGAACTTCATCTATTGGTTCAAGTTGGTACCCTGAAGGCAGCTAAACATTGTGTTGGTTCGTAGTAGAGAGGGAAGTGTCCACTATCTTAGAGGTTTGAGCCAAGAAGTCCTCAACAGATATGGGTTATGTTCCTTTGGAATAGGCCCAGCATCATTTCATAAGGACACAGTCAGAAAGAGAGTTTAAAATGACTGCAAAAAATGAAGCATCATTGTACTTAGCTGTGAATGCAAAAATCACTCTCCACAAAGCAGAAACTACCTCTGCTAATGCCAGGGAGTGTGAACAAAGCACTCTTCTCCATCTTGGTGGTGGTTGTGTACCTTGGGACAAGGAAGGGGTGATAAGAAACCTTCCCATTTAATCCTGTTTCATTCCAAAATCTTTACTTTAGGAAGGCGAGGAAGGTTTTGGGAAATGTTCTGCTCGAGTGTTTTTCAAGAATCAGAAACCCAGACCAGCCATTAACGTAACTTGTACACGGGTCCTTGAGAAAAAGAAACAACAGCAAGAGGATTACTTGCTTTACAAGCAAATGAAGCGACTTAAAGCCCCCTTGGATGGAGTCAGCATTCCTGGTACGAATCAATATCTGGAATTTCTATATTAGGGAATGTATGTAATTACTAACTCTGAAAACGAACAATCATTTAAACTTTTATCCCTAAATTGGCACTTTAACTCAACTGTGGGCTGTGGTATGCAAACAAAACTCAGAGGTAACATTTTCCTGTTCATTTCTAGTACAATACAGTAATGCCACCAAAAGCTATCTGCGCCCTTTAACGTCCCCATTTCTCACCCCAGAATGAGGAGCACAGTAAGAGCTTAGCCTCCAAGTCAGAAGTCAAGACGTCTTCACGATGAGGCGTGCACCTGGGGGTGCAGTTTTGGGGGCTGAGTCCAGAACTTTTCTAATTTGGGTGGTAGCTTTGGAAACTTTGGATGACAAGACACCTCAGGTGCTCCACTCTGCCATCACAGCCCTGCTCATGAGGGCTGGCCCCCCAGCAGCCTCGGGCCCCTCTGGGGTATTGCAGCGAGTCACGCTGGTCTCATTTCAGGTCAGCAGCTAATGGGCAGTGGTGCCGTCTCTGGGCGCTGGCCCTGCCCTTTGAAGTGACTCAGCTGAACTGCAGCAGAGCGCGTCTGCTCTGGCTCTCATCGAGTGTGTGGGCAGCAGCTAAGACTCAGCACATTTACCAGAAAATCCAATTTCCAAAACCACAAGAGTTATCTCTGTACTTGCACTGAGTATTAGCCGTGACATCTGGCCACCACGGCGCTGCTCACCGCACACTCCACCTCGGTTCACTCATCTGCCCAGATAACGTGGCGATCCCATCAGCCCCGAAGGACAGGACCGTGGACTCTGACCCAGAGTGTCTCTGCCCTCCTCAGGGTGTTCAGACTGAGTGTCCTTAAAAACCTGGAAGTGGAATCCATTCCTTGTCTTTCTTAAATTCTGAGCCTTAGATGATTCTCATGTAATAGACAACTGGAATCAAATCCTGTGGCAAAGAATTATGAAGGGCAATTCAGAATCTCATGTGGCAGAGGATTTGCTTATTCCTAGTACTGCTAGAAATAAATGAGCTAATTACTGATCCTTAGAAATCTATAGTACTTAGAGAGGTTTTCTGTTAGTTGGCTTATCTCTTTTCTCCTTAAAATACAAAGTTTAGAAATCACATAGGATCTTTCTTTTAATATTTGCAACAGGATCACTAGGTTTTGGATACTTCACTGGCCCATGTTCCCTCAGTAAGTCCGGTATTCCTATAAGGGTCATTCTGTCTCGGTCTGACTTAACATAGCTACTACAAAACTTCCCCCTTTTTGTAACCTTTTTTGTTTGTTTGTTTTTGTTGTTTTTTTTTTTTAGAGACAGAGTCTCACTTTGTCGCCCTTGGTCGAGTGCCATGGCTTCATGGCTCACAGCAACCTCCAGCTCCTGGGCTTAGGTGATTCTCTTGTCTCAGCCTCCCGAGTAACTGGGACTACAGGCGCCCGCCACAACGCCC
>CAUYRH010173941.1:0-16125 GCA_963574655.1 Perodicticus potto
GGGCGCCTGTAGTCCCAGCTACTTGGGAGGCGGAGGCAAGAGACTCACTTGAGCCCAGGAATTGGAGGTTGCTGTGAGCTGTGATGCCACGGCACTCTATCCAGGGTGACAGCTTGAGGCTCTGTCTCCAAAAAAAAAAAATGAAATAGATGGTCATTCCCTCTTTCTTTCAGCACTCTGACTTAACAGATTTCCCAGCTCCAGGGCCAGTCCCTTTCAGCCTCTTTGGCTGTCTCCTTACTGGAGGCTACAGAGCTCAGTCCAGAGATACCTTCCCTTGCTGTAATCATGACTTTGGTGGTCTTATCCCATCTCATAGCTTTAAATTTCCTTTATGTACCAAAAAATGCCTACTTGATGTCTCCAGTCTGGACCTCTCTCCTAAATTCTGGATCCATATAGCCAACTGTACTTGATGTATTTACTTCAAGGTGAAACACATATCTTAGACTTAATACATCCAGATCTTCCCCTGAGAGTCTGTTCCACCCATAGTCTTCCCCATTTCAGTGAAAGACAACTTCACCTTGTACTAATAGTTGGAATCATCTCATCCTTGGCTTCTCTCTCTCCCTTTTTTGATTCATTCTCATGCCCTACCCCCATATACTGTTGGTGCTTTCTTCAAAATATATCCAGAATCACTTCTCCCTATATTTACTTCTGCCATGTTGGTTTGAGCCCACAGCACCTTGCACCTGGATCATTGGACCTCTCTCGGGGAAACTGGTCTCTGTGTTTCTACTCTTGCAGGGGCACAAACATTTAAAGCATGTCACCCTCCTAAAGTCTGCCTTCAACACAGTGGTCAGAATGGTCCTTGTCAACATAAGGGAGATCCTGTCACTCCTGTGTTCCTTAAAAAGTTAAACACACAACCCAGTAATTCTTTTCCTTAGGTACATTCCCCAAAGAAGTAAAAACACATACCCACACAAAAACTTGAATGTTTATAGCAGCATTATTCATAATGGTCAAAAGGCAGAAGTGGCCCAAAAGTCTGTATATACCAACTGATAAACAAAATGTGCTATAGCCACACAAATATTATTTGGCGTTATAAAAACGAAGAACTGATATATTTATATGTCACGGTATGGAAAAATCTTGAAAACATATGTTAAGTGAAAGAAGCCAGACAGAAAAGGCCACAAAGTACATTATTCCTTTTTCTTTTCTTTTTTTCCTTTGTGAGACAGGGTCTCGCTATGTGGCCCTCGGTAGGATGCTGTGGTGTCACAGCTCACAGCAACCTCAAACTCTTGGACTTAAGCGATTCTGTTGCCTCAGCCTCCCAAGTAGCTGAGACCACAAGCACCTGCCACAATGCCTGTCTTTTTTTTTTTTTTTTTTTTGAGACAGAGTCTCACTATGTTGCCCTCAGTAGAGTCCTATGATGGCACAGCTCACAGCAACATCAAACCCTTGGGCTTAAGTGATTCTCTTGCCTCAGCCTCCCAAGTAGCTGGGACTACAGACCCACCACAACGCCTGGCTATTTTTTTGTTGCAGTTGTTTAGCTGGCCCAGGCAAGGTTCAAACCGGCCACCCTAGGTATATGTGGCCGGTGTGGAAACCACTGTGCTACGGGAGCCCAGGCATGTCCAGCTATTTTTTTTAGAGACAGCCTCACTCTTGTTCAGGCTGGTCTCCAACTCCTGAGCTCAGACGATCCACCTGCCTGGGCCTCCCAAGTGCTGGGATTATAGGCGTGAGCCTCCTCAGCTGGCCAATACATTATTTTTTTGATGTGAAATATCCAGAAGAGGCAAATCCACTAAAACATAAGATGGATTACTAGTTGCCCTAAAGGGGAAATGAGTTTAAAGGATTTACTAGTTTCTTTTTGGGGTGATGAAAATGGTCTGGAATTAGATAGTGATGATGTTTGAATAACTCTCTGAATATGCTAAAACCATTGTACACCTTAATTAGGTAAATTGTATGGTATGGTATATGAATTATAAGGCGATAACGATGTTTAAAAAAACAGAAGTGAACTATTAATAACAATGTCACCAGGGGTTCAAGTTCTGGGTTACACACAATTTCTTTCCTGGAGAGCAGATAATATGCAAACCGAGCAGTGGTTTAATCTTAGTTACAAATTCCTTACATATCTAGTAGTCAGGTTCCTATTTTAAGCACAGTAGCATAGAAATTGTAACTCTTTTAAGTCTGGAATGCAATCTTTCAGATTATAGTAAGCCATCCAATACATTATATTCTCTGTCTGTGGCAAAATCTGGAATTTCATGGCACTGTTTCTTTGCTTAACTTAGATTTGTATTAATATACTAGAAAATATTTGGATTATTGTACACCTGAGAATGCTTCCCCCATAAACTTTAACGTCTTCTCTTTGCATGTGTTGTGCTCATGTCGAAGTTATTAATGGATGGGCCTCTGATCCATTTATACTTCCATATTTTTCCAATACACTGTACAAAAAGAGCCTAGAAAATATCTCTCTAAAAGGCAAAAGTAAAATTAATCGAAGTTCTTCCTGTGTTAAGAGTTCCGACTGGGCTTTCCTGAAGGAGGTGGAAGAGGGCGTAGTGAGAGATTTTTCAGAATATGAGCGGTCGGCATGGTATATAACGCTCTCCGCAAGAAGGAGACATTTTCTGTTTTTTTCTTCTGGCTGGGACGGGTGGCACGGAGAGTCAAGTCGAAGAGCTGGACGGTTTCAGGGCTCCCCGGTCACTAAAAAGCAAGTGCCAGGGAACAACGGAGGCGCTGCAGAAACCCAGCCCCGGGCAGCCAGTACCGGGCGAGCGCCTCCTTCAGGCCGACCTTCCCCGGCGCACGATCCGGCGCCGTCCCTCCCCCTACCAGAGTACCTGGGCCTGGCCCGCGGCGCTGGCTGCCCTGCGCAGTCGCCATGGCAACGCCGGGTCTTGCCGCCTTGCCGCCCGGCCTCTTGCCTGCTCTCTTCCCTCTCTGGCCCCTCCCCTCGCCTGGCGCGGCAGCGGGAGAGGGGGTGGGGCGGGGGCGGGGAGAGGACGCAGGCGAGAGGAAGTCGGTGGTGCGACGCCCGCGGCCTATTGGCTGTCGCGTCCCGGAGCCAGAAGCTCCGCCTCCCCGGCGGGGGTCACGTGATCCCTTTCAAAGATGGCCGCCCTGTTGTTTTGATGAATAATACTTGGTGGGGCGAGAGGGTAAGAGTAGGGGTGGAGGGGTAGGAGGATTTACTCTTCCAGCGAGAGCTTCGCGAGTCCTATCCTCCCCCTCCCCCCTGCCCGGCCTCTGGCGTGGTGGCGGGGCGTGGCCGGCCAGTTTTGGGAGGGAGGGGCTTCCCTTACAGTGCTGGGCTCTGCCAGGGCGGCTGTGGGGTCGCCTTACCTCGGGGCATCCACTCTGCAGTCGTCCAGGTCCCGCCGGGGCAAAGGTTAGGAAGGAGAGCAGGATCTGGTGGAGGAAAACGCCGCTGACGCGCGACCACTACGAAGACACAGCAGGCTTGGGGCACGAGACAAGCTGGAGACCGCGCTACCTAGTGTGGGTAACCTGGGAAGCATAGGGTAGTAAGTGGCGCCTTAGGATAATCCTGTAGCAGCAGCAGTGGCGGCCAAAGAGGCTGCTCAGGGCACTAGCGGCAGTAGGAGTCTCTGGGGCGATTGGAGTGACCGAAGCCAAGGCAGTTCAGTGCCTCTTGTGTTCTTATTTTTTAACCTCTGACTATGCAATTCTGAAGCCTCCCCCGTTCGGGGGACCAGACAGCCTGATAGACACCTTCCACTCCCCTTCCTCCCGCTCCGGTCTCGAGAACACAAGGATCGCTTCCTAACGCCTTTCACCATTAAGAGGAAAGCGATGGAGGAGCTGAGCGCCGATGAGGTGAGGAGGAGATTGGGGAGGGGGGCATCATGAGGGATTAGTTGGCAACTCGTTAGCGCTTTGGACAGGGACGATATTGCGCCAGTGGCGCCTGGCCTTTGGGCTTGGGGAAGGAACGGAGGTGACATTCCAAGAATAAAATAACTCCCCAAGAGGGACTCCGGTTTTATTCTCCTGCCTTCTTTCTTCATTCTGAACTCCATTTGCTTCTTTTCGAGTGTTCTTTTAGGATCCGAAGAAAAGGAGAGCATCCTGAGGTGCTCATTCTTTCCTCGGGGTATGCAAGCAAGAATGGCTAGATTTTTATCATGTTAAATTGTGTTGGCGTCTTCAGGGATTTAAGGAATAATTTTGGATGGAATCAGAATGTTCAGTGGGTGTATGTTTTTAAAGGAAGTATTTGAAATCCCAAATACGTGTGGGCATTTCATTGTGCAAGTTAATTAAGCATATATTTGTGTTTGCCGCGTGGCTTAAAGGCAGATCCTTTGATGTTTAACAAAATAGGTATGTTCTCAACGGTTTGGAGAATTCCAGTGAAATTCTAGTGATTAAATAGACCACTGATGACTGCTGGCATTATTCTCTCTCACTCTGCCTTTTCCTGGTTCTTGTTCTTTTCGAACTTGTGTTTTGCTGCAGCAGAGGCTGCACAGGAAGCAAGTGGAAGCAAATGACTTTATAAACTCCCGTGTTCTCATTTCTGAATGGAGTATTACAGATCCCCTTCTTGATGTTTTAAAGATTGCTTAATAAATTAGATTGTCCCCAAAACAGTGGCAGACAGGGTACAAAGAATTTCCTGTGATTCCACGGATTTTTTTCTGCCTTTTTACAAATTGAGAGCTTCTCTTTCAGGACCTCTCGTGTCAGTATCCTTTTCATCCTGCCTCCACATTTCTTCCACTTGTTCATATAAACGTCCTTACAGGATTGTGAAAGCAGTCTCCCATCAGGTTGGTTGTACTGCAGGACTTCCATGCTCCACTTACTTTTAGCTACAGAGTAGTATTTTAATAAAATTCTCCAAGGATAGGGCATGCAATGGCGTGTTAAGAGTCATAGGAAAAGAAAGCAAATAATTTTGTTGGTTATGAAACTTGGATATTTGGTTTGGAAGTTAGGATTGCCCATCCTGTGTTAGTGACTTTGTTTTCCTCAAATACATTAAGAGTGTAATTTTAAATGAAGAATATTGAACAAGTTTCTTTCACTTAAGAAATATTAAGAAGTCTTCTTTTTAAAATGTAGTCTTTAAAAGTATCTCTCCTCTTATCCTTTCTTCTGTAATTTTAATTCTAGTGTGTAATTTCTCTAAAGGGAAGAATCCGTTTTTTAGTAGTCTTTTACTCCCAGAAATTACTTTTTTCTTGAAAGATCTGTAAGTAGCCCCAGCTTTAGAGTCTTTTATAATACATACTTGAGTTTTCACCAAGAAAATTTTTTCCAACTAATAAAGCATACCGACAAGTTAACAGTAGTATATGATCTGAAATGTTAGAACTTTACTCCGTCCTGAAGAAGGCATAACTTTTTTGTGAACCTATATAGAACACATGTAACATTTATGGAAGAAATAGAAGAAACATTTTTCAAGGTCAACAGGATATTTAAAATAAATGTGAAAAAATTAAATTCTCTAATATAGAATCAATATACAATTATCTTCAACAAATTAGTTGTCCAGAGCACAAAGGGATAGTTTAATAGTTGGTAATCTTACTCTCAGCAGAACCTAGAACAAATAGTTTTTTGGGAAAAATCTCTTAAATATTTTATATATGTGTATGTATGTATGTGTGTGTATATATATATATAATTATATATAATTTTTTTTTTTTGTAGAGAGAATCTCACTTTATCGCCCTCGGTAGAGTGCCCTGGTGTCACACAGCTCACAGCAACCTCCAACTCCTGGGCTTAGGTGATTCTCCTGCCTCAGCTTCCCGAGTAGCTGGGACCACAGGCGCCCCCCACAGCACCCAGCTATTTTTTCATTGCAGTTCTGCTGAGGCCGGGTTTGAACCTGCCACCCTTGGTATGTGGGGCCAGTGCCCTATCCACTGAGCCACAGGCGCTGCCCCCTATAAATTTTTTTTTTTTTTTTGAGATAGGGTCACACTTTGTTGTCCTCAATAGAGTGCTGTGGCAACACAGCTCGCAGCAACCTCAAACTCTTGGGCTTAGGCGATTCTCTTGCCTAAGTAGCTAGGGATTACAGGGACCCACTATAACGCTCTGCTGTTTTTAGAGATGAGGTCTTCCTCTGGCTCAGGCTGGTCTTGAACTTGTGAGTTCAGGATATCCACTCACATCAGCCTTCCAGAGTTCTGGGATTACAGATGTGAGCCACCTTGCCTGGCCCTTGAATTATCTTTTTAATCCAATTTTTAAAATTTTGGGCTTAGGTGAGTCCTTCGCAACAAATCTTTTGTCTGTGTATTGTCATTCTGGGGTGGACTCTTGGGTTGGATATAGTAGGTGATATTGATTGGGTTAGAAAACGATATTACTAAAAATTCAGCATGTATATTAGGGCTGAAATAGGCAAAACAGTAATCTTTCAGTCTAAATTAGGAAATTAGGTAAGGTTGAGTTTTATATTTTAACAAAATGAAAATGGATGAGAATACAGTGCAGGAAAAATAAAGGCTAGTGTGACTATACTGGTTAACTTTAGAAGATTTATATTACTATTTATATTTATATTAGTTCCTCTCAGAAGTCACCTTGAATCCTTGCATTTTTTCCTCTTGTGCTTCATAAGTAGCTGAAGCTTCCTTGCTGTTTGTTATTTATATAGTGTATCACAGTGAGTTTATTGCTTTATAGAGCAGATCCCTGACTAAGTTCATTCCCATTTGGAACCTACGTTTCAAGGCATCATTATTTACGTTATATTCATTTTGTAGCCTATGCACATATTGTTTTTCTTGTGCCAAGATGCTGCTGTGAATGGGGCAAGGCAGGTGTTTTAAACTGTTTTTCAATGGTGGTGATCAGATTGCACTGAAATGATTTGCTTTTTCTTCCCCCTCCTAAATATTCTTTTTTTTTTTTTTTTGCAGTTTTTGGCTGGGCCGGGTTTGAACCCGCCACCTCCAGCAGGCATATGGGGCCAGCACCCTATTCCTTTGAGCCACAGGCGCCGCCCCAATATTCTTTATGACCTATTTCATCTGCAAGATGGTTGGCTGGGAGTCAGGGTGTGGTCAAGGTTTTAGAAGAGTGTTACGTGTTCTCTCCCAAATGCAGAATATGTGACCTTGGACTTTTTAGCAGTGTTCTGTAAGTGGAAAAGGAGTGCCATTTAATAACAGCCTTAGAAGCCTGTTCTGTGCCAGGCACTTTACAGCCTGTGTCTCATTTGATACAACAGGGGAATCAAGCCGGTACTATTTTCTTTATACTGTTGAGGAAACCGAGATCTAGGTTAAGGCACTTGTCCATGGTGACCTGGCTTAGAAGTGACGGAGTTGAAATTCAAACCCAGAGCTCTTGACTCTTGAGCCTTTTTACATTTTACTGCCTAACAACCAGCTGTCAATTCACCAAAGCTTTTATATTAATATCCTACTAACATCTACCCACTCTGTTTGATATGCATGGTTTTTCTATGAAAAGTGTTAGTTTGCATGAATGCAGTAATACTGGGATCAAGGACTTTCCTACTGATTCTCATCCTCACAGGATTGTTCTCTGGACAAGATTTAAAGAAATTCTAACTTAATTGAGGTGAGGGAGATTGTAATCCTACATTTACAATATAATGCCAAGTGTTGTTGTGGAGGTAAGCACAAGCCACTTCAGAAAAACAAGAAAGGACCCCTGGAGGGACATTGTCTTGGAGAAGACTTTGAAGAAAAAGTGATATTTATGCTGAGTAGTAGTAACTTCCTAAAGGGCCCTAGAAATAGATTCTGAGAGTGGGGAGCTCTAGAAACTGCCTGAAAGAGCAAGACTAGAACATTGGATGTTGCCTGGGGGCTTGCGGGGGGGAGCGGAAAGGCAAGCACCAGATCTTGGAGGGCTGTCAGAAATGCTTAGGAGTTTGAATTTTCTCTGTAAGATGCCATTGAGGGAATTAAAGGGATTAGAGAACTCCCTGGCAAGGATGTAGAAGGGCTGTTTGGAAGAAGGTGGCTACAGACTTCAAGGCAAATTAGAAGGCTGCTGTCGCTATCTAGGAGTGAGGCAGTGAAGTCAGACAGAACTGAAACATTGTCAGTGGGGTTGGAGGGGAGGAGACAGACACCAGAAATAACCAATGATGAAGTTAACTCAGTTTGAACAATCAGATACGAAGGAGGAGGAGAAAGGGAGGTGATGCCTCATTTTCTAGCTTGGGAGAATGGATTGGTGTTGAATAAGGAATTCCAGACAGGGAGCAGATTTTGGAGAAAGCAAATAAGGTTTGTTTTGGATCACTGAAAAGGTTGAGTCAACAGGGAGGAGACTCTCACCCTGTCCTTTCCTTTTTTTTTTTTTTTTTGAGGAAAAAAAGGAGTGTCACTTGGTTGCCCTCAGTAGAGTGCGTAGTGTCATAGCTTACAACAATCTCAAACTCTTGGGTTCAAGTGATTCTCTTGCCTCAACCTCCCGAGCAGTTGGGACTACAGGCATCTGCCACAATGCCTGGCTATTTTTAGAGATGAGGTCTTGCTCTTGCTCAGGGTGGTCTTAGGCAATCCATCTGCCTCTGGCCTCCTGGAGTGCTAGGATTAAAGGCGTGAGCCATTGTGCCTAGCCCCACCCTGTCCTTTCTACTCGAACATCCCCACCTTTGTGACCTTTTCTTTCCTTCTAACAGCCGAAGGACCTGAGCTCACTTTTTCTCCCCAGTCCATAGCTGCTATCACCCATTTTATAACCAGGGTTTTTTTTTTCCCCTCTAGCCTTGTAAGAAAGAGGGATATAGCCTTTCAGGCCCCTCTCTACTCCTTGTAGACTAGAGACAGAGAATGGTAATGATAATAATTGATATTTATTGAATTCTTTTTTTAAAAATAGCCTTCAATAAAAGCTGAATTTATTGAATTTTTAATATGTGCTATGCCTAGCAAGTTTGGTATTATTATCCCCATTTTACAGATAAGAAAATTGAGGCTCCTAGAAATTATTAAGTAATTTGCTGATAGGCACACTGCTAGTAAGTGGTAGAACCTGGATTCTAATCCAGAGTCTAACTGCACAGTTCTCAGTCCATTTACTAACTCACCTCCAAAACAGAAGTAACCTGAGGAGAGGGATGATAAACACACACACACACACACACACACACACACACACACACACGCACGCACGCCATTTGGTGGCAAGTAAGTGTTATGAAGAAAAATAAAATAGCCTGAAGGGTTAGAGAACAACGAGTTTATGTGGAGTATGTGCAGTTTTAGGAGGTGGTTTTAAGAAGAATTTCAGTGGTGGCAGGAGCTTTCTGAGTGAAGAACATTGCCAGGTACAGGAAGCAGCAGTTACCAGGGGTCTTGAGGTAGATGCGCTGCTGAGCTGTTCTAGGAAATACAAGAGGGCCAACTGTGGTTGAGCCTACTCTGCCAGGGGCACAGCAGCAGGAGACAAAGTCCTTCATTCTTTCAGCAAAATCTAACTGAGTTCTCATAACTATGTTTCGATCCTGATTTTTTTCTTTATATTTTCTTCACATTTAAATATGCTTGAAATTGGGTTGCTTCTTTTTTTTTTTTTTTTTTTTTGCAGTTTTTGGCCAGGGCTGGGTTTGAACCCTCCACCTCCAGCATATGGGGCCGGCACCCTACTCCTTTGAGCCATAGGCGCCACCCAAAATTGGGTTGCTTCTTATAATGGATGGTGTAAGTCACTGTTGGCCAGGTGGTCATTTCCTGTTGGCCACTTGTCATTTCCTGTTTATGTGCAGCCTGGTCATACCTGTTCATATTATCACCCCTTCAGTTGAGTGTTAATTTTAGTTGCCATTTTAAATGCCTTCCCAAAAAATTACACTTTGATTCAGCAAGGAAAGCAAATGCTACTTTGTATGCAGAGAGGAATGGAAACAACAGTGGGGTGTCAATTTGATATTAGCAAAGAAAATGTTGTTGAGGAATGACCACAATTCCATGTTTCAGTGTAGAGCAACAACCAAGTGCCTTTTAGGCAGCATCAGACAGGTGGAACTCCCCAAGCCTGTGAAGCAGTGTCACATTTTGTAATGGAACATGGAGTTAGAAGGATTGCCTTCCGCACCCAGGCAATACAATGGAAGGTCAGAGATACTCCACATTCCTTAGAAAGAAATTTTGAAGCAACTAGAGCCTGATGTAACTGATTTCTCCTCCTGGTCTATTGTTAAGGCATTTTATTGTGGTTTAATGGACAGTATTTTTTTTCTTGGTGGTGTGAAAAATAATGGTGCAGTTTATTTATTTATTTTAATTTATTTTAAATTTTTTTATCGCCCTCGGTAGAATGCTATGGTGTCACAGCTCACAGCAACCTCCAACTCCTGGGCTCAGCCGATTCTCTTGCCTCAGCCTCCTGAGTAGCTAGGACTACATGGGCCCACCACAATGCCTGGCTATTTTTTTGTTGCAGTTTGGCCGGGGTTGGGTTCGTATATTGGGCTGGAGCCCTACCCACTGAGCCACAGGTGCCGCCCTAATGGTGCAGTTTATAATCTGTGACTTCTTATATTGAATAAAATACAGTGTATGCCCAACATTGTTCTGTCTATGAGAATATATCAATGAACAAAACAATCAGAAGTCTCTGCCTTTGTGGGACTTGCTTTCTTGTTTTCTGTTTCAAATAGTTATTCTGGCTGTTGCTTAGAAAATAGATAAAAGGGGAGAGAGTGAAAGCAGAGAGGACGGTTAGCTAGGCCATTGCAGGAGTCCCAGTGAGAGATCACGTGTGGTCACCAGTCAGGGTTAGTGGAGAAGGTGAGAAGGGTCAGGTATTAGATGGTCAGATATTTTGTGGGTGGAGCCAATAAGTTTGGGTGATGGGTTGGATGTGGGGTATGAAGGAGCCACAGTGCCCAATCGAATAAGATTATCATTGGGTTGATTGTTGTAACAGAGAGACATGAAATAACAGCTGCATAAGCCAGATAGATGTTTATTTCTCTCTAAACAGACGTCTGGGTAGGAGGCTGGGGCTACTGTGGCAGCTCTTATGCTTGCTTGGGGCACAGGTGCCATCTGCCTTGTACCAACTTTCCTACCATACGGCTTCCATCTTTTGATCCGTGTATGTCTGCATTCTAGCCAGACAGGAGAGGGTGAGGGATGGTCATGCTCCTTCTCTTTCCTGGTACAGCTTTGAAGCTACATGGATCACTCCTGTTCACTTCTCACTGGCCAGAAACTAAGTCACATGGCCACAGCTACTTTCTGGGAAGGTTGAGAAATGTGGTTTGTAACTCAGTAGACATATGTTCAACTACAAGTTCTTTTATGTTAGAAAGGGAGAACAGCCTACATATGACCTTCTGGATCCTCGAGTGCAGCCTTTGGACCGAATCCCAATTTTATAGAACGAACCTTTTTAATAAAGGGCTTGAGTTAAGGACTTCTTGCTTAAAGTGGCAAGAAACCAAGAAGCACCCAAATTTCAAATTGTTCAACCAGTTTCCCTTGAATTATAGGCCCTGTTGGCATGTAGGCTGTTTTAGAAGAAGTCACAGGTTTACCAAGTGTTTTATCATGTCCTACAATAATTGTGCTTGTGCTGACTCCTAAGCTTGTGCCACGTATTTATTTATATTCTATAATATTAAGGTTGATTACTCCAGGTTCCAAATTCTGCATGTTAGATAGGATACTGATTTGGCTGCTATGGCAGAGATCTAAAATAATGATGGCTAAAACAAGATAAGAAGCTCGTATTTCTGTACTTAAAGTAAAAATCCGAGTAGGTGGATGAGAGCTGGTTTAGTAACTTCACAAGTACTAGGGAGCCAGACTCACATTGTTTTGCCCATTATTGTCTAATTCATAGTTCCAGAGGGCTGCTCTGGCTCCCATGAGGAAGTCTGCATCCCAGTCTCCGGGAAAAGACTCTGGGAGAAGAGGAGGGCATGTTTCTACTCCTTAAAGGCATGGCCAGAAAATTTCATGAGTCCTTGGCCAGAACTTAGTCATCTGGCCTCACCCAAATGCAGGGGTGGCTGAATGTGTATTAGGAGGCAGCTAGCTTCTCTACCACAGTGATACCAGGAATTTGGCTTAAACGGCTAAAAATATTTTGAACATGTTTTGATTATGCTGCCCATCACTTATCCTGGTGGAGTTTTTTTTTTTGAGACACAGTCTCACTCTTACCCTGGGTTCATTGCTGTGGTGTCATAGCTCGCAGCAACCTCAGACTCTCGGGTTTGAGCAATCCTCTTGCCTCAGCCTCCTGAGTAACTGGGTCTACAGGCTGGATATGAACCCACCATTCTGGGTGCACGTGGCTGGAGCCGTAACCACTGTGCTACAGGCACCGAGCCTATAATTAGAATTTTAGCTGGTGCCCATATAACATCTAACAAACCCTTTGCAGATAATGCCTACGGCATAAATGTGGTGGTATCTTACAGGTTAAGGTAGCAAATAGACCTTGGCTTATGTGAAAAGTTGGGTTGGAGTCCCCCCTATCCTATGCCCATCATACTTCCTTAAATCTCTTCTCACCCTTGTATTGAGCCACACGGTCAATCACTTGTCAGCTCTCCTTCTCACTTTTCCTAAAACCCTGAGTGATTGATCAGTGGCCTGAATGCACTAAGGGGGCAAAGGCAGAATGAGGGGATTTGAATGAGAGAGAACTGTGGAAAGGGGAACTCAGAGGAGTCCTAGGAGAAACATGCTGCATGTCAGAACTAAAAAATATAACTTTACTCAAATCAGAAGACTTAATTTCTCTTCTAGTGTATTGTCCTCCTCCTAGAAGGGAAAAAAAAAATCTCTGAATTGGATGTTATTATATTAACTACTCACAAGCTGCCTTATCTTAAGCAGCTTGTTGAGTTCTTTGAAGACAATATTGAAGTTGGGAAAAGAGGTATCTTTTAGGTTCTAGTAGTGAGAAGTGCTTGACCTTGACTTTGGCCTTCTAATTAAAAATGAAATGTATTTGGTGTACATTGTTTCTTTGTACCCTGACAGTGTTTTGTGTAGAGTCTAGTTGTTTAATAGTGTCATGGTAATTTAATTAGTTAAATTACTAGTTCATCTATAGTTATCTGATGAGATGAGTAGCGCTTTGCTTTTATGGACCTTTTTGCTTGTTTTGTTTTGTTTTGTTTGAGACAGCACCTCAAGCTGTCACCCTGGGTAGAGTGCCGTGGCGTCATCGTTCACAGCAATCTCTAACGCTTGGGCTCAAGCGATCCTCTTGCCTTAGTTTTTCTGTTTTTAGTAGAGACGGGGTCTTACTCTTGCTCAGGCTGAACTCAAACTCGTGAGCTCAAGCGTTCCACCCGCTTAGGCCTCCCAAAGTGCTAGGGTTATAGGCGTGAGCCACCACTCACCCAGCCAATATGGACCTTTTGGGGAACTGAACTGTTCCAGATACTATTCAAGAATCATGTTAGGTCAGGGTCTTTTGTCAGACAGACCTGTGTGTGTGTGTATATATATATATATAGTTTCAAGCTATGGCCCTGGATAGAGTACAGTGGCGTCACAGCTCACAGCAACCTTACACTCTTGGGCTCAAGCGATTCTCTTGCCTCAGCCTCCTCAGCTTCCCAAGTAGCTGGGACTACAGGTGCCTGCCACAACACCCAGCTTTTTTTTGTTGCAGTTGTCGTTTAGCTAGCCCGAGCTGGTTTCGAACCCACCAGCTTTGATGTATGTGACTGGCGCCATAACCACTGTGCTACAGGCTCCGAGCCCAAATTTTAAAAATATTTTAAAAAATATTATCCAATGCCAGGCATGGTGGCTCATTCCTGTAATCCTAGCTCTTTGGGAAGCTGAGGCTGGAGGATTGCTTGAGGCCAGGAGTTTGAGACCACCCTGAGCAAGAGCAAGACCCAGTTTCTTAAAAAAAAAGAGAGAGAGAGAGAGAGAGAGAAATTAGCCAGGCCTAGTTGTACACACCTATAGTCCCAGCTACTTGGAAGGCTGAGGCAGAAGGATTTTTGAACCCAAGAGTTTGAGGTTGCTGTGAGCTATGTTGATACCTTTGTACTCCAGCCTCAGCAACAGAGCAAAGTCTGTCTCAACAAAGCAAAAATAAAAACGACACCACTACAAAATTATTCAAAAGTAGTTGCCTGTAGTATTAGTTTTAATCTGTAAATACGTATCTGGCTGGTGAAATTGGGTATTTTGGTTAGGCTAAAATGATCATGGACCGCAGTGGTTCTCAACCTTCCTAATGCTGCCACCCTTTAATACAGCCCCTCATGCTGTGGTGACCCTCAGCCATAAAATTATTTTCATTATTCATAACTGTAATTTTTCTACTGTTATGTATCGTAATGTAAATATCTGATATGCAGGATGTATTTAGGTGACCCCTGTGAAATGGTTGAGACCCACAGGTTGAGAACCGCTGATGTACAGATTACCAATTTTCAAAAAGAAAAAAGTACATTTAATGTTAGAGATGGAAATATTCTGTATATATGGATGTCCTAGGGAGGAAAACTATTTCTGGGAGGGAAATGAAAATTAGTGGGAAATTTAAAAATATTTAGCAGCCTTTATAATCTACTCACTAGAACTTTTTATGTGTGATTTGATTTAGTAAGAAAATTGTCATGTTTCCAACATTGAGATATATGAACATTCAGGAAAAAGTGGGCATTTTTTGAGGTGAGTTGAAGGAAACAAATATAAATTGTAAATAATTTAAAAAGCATATTTTTTCCTTACTGCATACAGAATCCTCCAAAGGAGTTTATACTTTGATTTCAGCAATGATTGTTTTGTGAGTCCATTAAAAACACATTAAAACTTATTGTATACTACAAAAAAATTTCTACCTGCTTTGAGCTTTATTTAAACATTACTTATGTTTAGTGTTGGTTATAGCATATTTGATTTAAGATACTCTCACATGATATAGCATATATGTATTTGTGTTTGGCAAATAATTAACCCTTTACTTTTATATTAATTAATCTTTTACTTAAGGTAAATATAGATCAGGCATCTTTTTAGTGAAGTTTTATCAAAAAGAAGTACCACTTTTTTTTCTTCAAGGATAACTTGGGGCAGATGTGGTGGTCTGCAAGGGCTTTTGTTTGTTCCTTTTTCCTTTGTACAAAGGTCCTTGTGCTAAAACAGGTTGGTGATTTCTCAAAGGTCCTTGTGCTAAAACAGGTTGGTGATTTCTCATCTAGGGAAATGTGAATAAAGCAGTCTTTTGGTTTCAAACGTTATGATTAGACTGACTTAGAATTTTAGTGAATGCCAGTTAGAAAAAAATGCTCCTGAAAGTGTCCCATAGGGTAGCTCTTCATCTTTTTTTTTTTTTTTGTAGAGACAGAGTCTCATTTTATCGCCCTCGGTAGAGTGCCGTGGCGTCACACAGCTCACAGCAGCCTCCAACTCCTGGGCTTAGGCGATTCTCTTGCCTCAGCCTCCCAAGTAGCTGGGATTACTGGCGCCCGCCACAACGCCTGGCTATTTTTTTGTTGCAGTTTGGCCAGGGCTGGGTTTGAACCCGGCACCTTCGGTATATGGGGCCGGCACCCTACTCGATGAGCCATAGGCGCCGCCCCTCCTTTTTAATTTTTTAATACTGTCAGTTTCATTTGGGGCTTTTTAGTTTCTAGAATAAGTTTTATGGACTAGTATTGGAGTAACTGATGCTTGGTCTTGGCTGGGGTCATCCTCTCTGTTGAACCAAGTGGGATCTCCGAGTGTAGAGACCATACCATCCATTTCTATCCCTTGGGATATTTTTGGCCGTAACTGACATAAAGATGCAACTGCAAGAAACTTTTTTTCCCCTATGAGACAGGGTCTTTCTCTACTGTTTTCTCATGATCCTCTTGCCTTGACCTCCCCAAATGCTGGGATTACACGCATGAGCCACCTAACCTGGCAATAAGTTTTATATTAGTCCGTGATGGGTAATTTTAATGTATCAACTTGGCTGGGCTACTGTATCTATCTATCTATCTATCTATCTATCTATCTATGGCTAGACATTCGTTTTTTTTTTTTTTCTTTTGTTGAGACAGAGCCTCAAGCTATCACCCTGGATGGAGTGCCGTGGCATCAACAGCTCACAGCAATCTCCAATTCCTGGGCTCAAGCGAGTCTCTTGCCTCTGCCTCCCAAGTAGCTGGGACTACAGGCG
>CAUYRH010173943.1:0-12861 GCA_963574655.1 Perodicticus potto
GGTGGGGGAGAGAAGAGAGGAGGAGGAGGAGAAGAGAAGAGAGGGAACAAAAGACAAGAGCACCTTATATAGACTCGGTTAGGGGAGGTGACGGGATAGTAGAACAGCCAATAAGGTGTTACTGGTCTGGTGCAAAGAGCCATAGGGGCGGGCCATAAGTTTGAGCTTTTCAGTGGATAATCAGAGTTGTGCAATTATCTAACATTGTTGATAAACCCCATTCATAGGTAGGATTAATTTATGTCAGTAAGCTAGTTGGGCAGGATTGTTAGAAAAATGTCAGAAAGGATTTTTTTTTTTATTACACCAAGGGCTAAGTTTCTGGCTGACACAGAGACGTCTGGGTTTCTAATATTATACCACACAGGTGAAGGCAATACTCAGAACCCACAAGCAGGCCATTTCGGGCAGTTTGTTGAAAGGCCTGAGTTTTATCCTCAAAGTGGTAGACTTCTGAATGTGACGTCTGGGTAAGAGATTGGCTAATATATTATCTCTCAAACCAAAACACAAGGCAACAAAGAACAAATAAGAACCCAAATCAAAGCTAATTATTAAGGTCCCTCCCTAAAAATAAAAACCACAAAAATCAACATTTAAGGAGAATAGGCAAGTATTTTCTTAGTATAGAAGATAGTATATTCAAAAAAATTAAGTTCTTGCTTCTGTAACCCCTAGGTTAAGCCTTTCATTAAAAAAAAAAGTAACAACTTTGATTTGAATTAGCCAGTCTCTTATAGAAGGAACTGGTTGTAGCAGTAGCAGGGAACTAGAATTCTTAGCTATATTTGCCAAAATTAACTATGTCACCTTAGGCATGACCTTGGCCTCACAATTATTTATTGAAAAAATTTAATTGCATGAACTGAAAAGGCTATTCTGTCTCTGGTGTTGTTTAAGAAGGATTGCAGAGGAAGGGTGATTATATTTGGAAGCATAGGTCTGGGGTATCAACTGATACTATTAATGTATTAGGACATTTCCTGGAGCTGAAAGTTGCTGGAAACTTTAGATTAATGATTCATCACGGATGGTGCAACATTTAGCTGATTTCTGGTCTGAGGGCTGAAACAGCTCTGCAATTACTCTCTAAGAAATCTTGGCTCTGCTCGATGAGCACTCCTCCAGTGGGCTGCCCTCCCCAGTGTTCCTATTTCAAGGTTTCCTACTTATTTTTTTATCCCTTCTTGCCCACTATATGCCCAATAGCTAGAGCAAAGGTTCTCAAACGTTGTTATTATGCAGTTGTATTCATTAAGATGCAGATTCCTGCGTTTTACCCTAAGAGAGACCCCAGCTCTGGGGGGAGTCCTTGGAATTTACATTTTTAGCAAGATTCCAAGGTGAATGGACCACATTCCGTTGGACAGACTCATCCCAGAGACCGTCCTTCTTCTGACCTTCAACCGTCTACCTGCCAGACCCTCACTAGCATCTACTATCTGAAATCATGACAGTACCAGGAGCAGCAACAGCTGATTTTTGAAAGTGGCAGTTCGAGGAGGTGGTTCTCCAAATGTGCCTCCCTCGTCTGCCACCTGAGAATCAGTAATGTGATCCTTGGTCCCTACTCAGTTTCCAGGCAAACGCATAGGAATTTACATTTTTAAATCCTTTTCATTTTTAATTAAAAATCATAACTCTCTATATTATGGGTTACGATGCGATGATTTGATATACAACGTGGAATGTTTAAATCAAACTGATTAACATAGCCATCGCCTCAGTTAACTTATGTTTTGCGGTAAGACATTTAAAATTTACTTAATTATTTTGAAATAGACTCTTGCATGGCGCCCAGTAAATGAGATCCCGACCACCTGATCACTGTTCCCACTTTTCTTCCGTTTCCCCTCCTCACCCTTCCCTCTTACTAGACCATATTTGTGTTTCAGCAAATATGTGATTAATTTAGGGAACTAAGGGCGTAATGGACTTAATTTCTCACGGTTTTCTGAATTATAATGTAATGCTAATCATTCTTCCATTGGAGAACGTCACCAGTGCCAGAAGTCCTCATACCTTTCCAAAATTGTCGTGCCTTCTGCTTTTACTGAGTTTTTGATACGAATAAATAGCTGTGTGTTGAATGGCATTCCTTCCTTTCTATTGCTTTAGAGTTCATGGTTCATTACCTGCTCAATATTCCTTATATCAACACCCTTGGGATAAATTTTTCCGAACATACAGATTTCAGAAATTGTTTCTCCCGAGGAACTGAAATGATGAGCTTTCTCCCAGTGGACACTGAGAGTTATGTTCCAAAATCTACCCTTTCCTTAGACTGCTGGGGAGCTCGGGGCGAATCCTTGAGTTCAGCTGCAGCCTTCATTAGTCAGAGCTCTATGAATGTGTTTTCTACATTCCGTCTTTATAAATTGACCTTCTTATTCAATATCAGTGTATTTGCACCTTTCCTGTTAGCTGGTCCAAATCATTTCTTGAGGTGGAAGGAATCAATAAACTTAACGAAAATGATTGTTTTAAAAAAATATTTAAATTATTTTTAAATTACCTTTGGTACATAATATTTGTATATCTCTATGGGGTACATGTGATGTCTGATACAGGCATACAAGGTGAATTAATCAAATTAGGGAAAGGGGGGGTGTCCATTACCTTAGGCCAGTGATTTTCAACTGGTGGGCTGGGGGAGGATCTTAGTTGTGCCACAAAAATTTATTAGTTAAGTTATTTTTGAGAGAATTTCAAATACATATATTCTTTTTTTTCACTCTTTTTTTTTTTTTGATTAAAATAATTTAAGTACTCTGGGGAAGTTTATAGGTTCAAGTGTGTGGTGAGATAAACAAGGTTGAAGAACACTACTTTAGGCATTTATTTTTTTCTTGTTAAGAACATTCCAATTCCATTCTTTTAGTTATTTTAAAGTCTACCTAACTTTTTAATGATTATAGTTACTTGGTCGTACTATCGAATAATAATTCTAGTCAACTATCTTGCTTAGTTTTAAAAGCTGCACCTGTTTAGAATAGCTTACGCTTTAGTGAAATAGCGTCTTTGTTTTTTTTATGTCTAAGGCACTGTTGTAATGCCTTTTGATCTACATGAAGTCATGTGATAATCACCTCCATTTTTTTGGTTAGATTAAACACTATTTGGTTATTCCTACACTTTCTTTGTTTCCCCACCCTCTCAGTCTAGTGTTTATAAAACTTGCCTAATCATAGAATCACCTACAAATGCTGGTTAAAAATACACAATTTCAGGACACCCTCCCCTCGTCCTCAGATTTTGAGTTGGTAGGTAGATGCTATTATAAGATTGCGTATTACTTTACTATCCAGTTGGCTTATTGACGCTGGGCTTGGGGAATGACCAAATCATACATTTTGCTCCAAGAGATCTCCTAATGTTGGGATATTTCAGGACTTTCACTGAAGAATGCAGTACACCTTTACACAAGATTTGGCCACGAGATTCCCCACTACCACGTGATATCCTGACTTTATGAAGAAAATATCTGTGCAAGTCAGATTGGTTTTTGTTTTCATCAAGTCTTCCTAGGCAGTAAGAGACCAATTGATGTGAGAGAGCATCCCACAGCAAGGAACATACATTATAAAATGATTACAAATAAGAAACAAGGCAGTCCCTCCAGCCTGAGGCCAAAAGGCAGGGCGTCAGTGTGCCCACTTTAAAAGAGGCCTGGCTGCCTTACGTGAAATTGCCCAGACCTAGGACACTGGGGTCCCCTGTCCAGCCTTGGGTGGGGGAACCCTGGATCATCCTCAGACTAAATCTGAGCCTAGGCTCCTGGGATCTGTAGTCTTCTGATAACTTTCTAGTTAACATGGGTGCTGTTCAGCATTGAGAATAGCTACTTGATTCTGTTTGTCATTAATGCATTCACGTTTTCGAACCAAGGTCTTTCACCCTCTTTATTTATTGTTACTCCTCAGATCTTTTATGTGCCAAAATTTGTGTTATATTGGACAGTCTCTGATTAGCCAATCTGCGGCAGAAAGTCCAAAAGGAAAACACTGTGCTAAGGCATTTCTTTGTACCTTGTAATCTGTGCTTTTACCACCAGGCTCTGACATCGTCTATGAGAAAGATGGATAGAGTCACTAGAACCAAGATTTGGGGGTTTTTTCCATCCATTTTTTGGGGAGTATAATTCTAAATATTTTACAGTGAACTATAAATCTTCCTTACAGATCAAAGTATTTAGGTCTTCCGCCGGGTGTGGTGGCTCACGCCTGTAATCCTAGCACTCTGGGAGGCCAAGGTGGGAGGATTGCCTGAGCTCATAGTTTCGAGACCAAAGCGAGACCTCCTCTCTAAAAGTAGCAGGGGGCGGTGCCTGTGGCTCAGTGAGTAGGGTGCCAGCCCCACATACTGAGGGTGGCGGGTTGGAACCTGGCCCCAGCCAAACTGCAACAAAAAAATAGCCGGGTGTTGTGGCAGGCGGCTGTAGTCCCAGCTCTTAAGAAGGCTGAGGTGAGAGAATCGCCTAAGCCCAAGAGCTGGAGGTTGCTGTGATGCCACAGCACTCCACTGAGGGCAACAAAGAGAGACTGTGGGTCTCAAAAAATAAATAAATAAAAATAAATAAATAAAAGTGGCAGGGCGTTGTGGTGGGTGCCTGTAGTCCCAGCTTTTCTGGAGACTGAGATAAGAGAATCACTTAAGCCCAAGAGTTTGAGGTTACTGTGAGCTGTGATGCCATAGCACTCAACTGAGGGTGGCAAAGTGAGACTTTGTCTCAAAAACAGCAACAAGAAAAAGGATTTAGGTCTTATAACTTCCAGGACATGGCACAACACTTTTATTTTTGATTTATTTCCAAAGCAAGAAAAAGCTTAGATTGTGAATGTTAGCACCACCTTTTTTAAGAAACTCATAAATACATTTTTTCATACTTATACATTGAAAGAAGCCAGATAATGAGGTGTTTGTTTTCTTCAGAGAATTTATAGTTAAATTATTCAACTAACAGGCTCAGTGCCTATAGCTCAAGGGGCTAAGGCACCAGCCACATACACCAGAGCTGGTGGGTTCGAATCCAGCCTGGGCCTGCCAAACAACAATGACAACTACAGCCAAATAACAACCGAGCATTGTGGCAGGCTCCTGTAGTCCCAGCTACTTGGGAGGCTGAGGCAAGAGAATCGCATAAGCCCAGGAGTTAGAGGTTGCTGTGAGCTGTGATGCCACAGCACTCTACCCAGGAGAACAGCTTGAGGTTCTCTCTCAAAAAAATAAAATAAAAATGATTCAACTAACATTTAGGAAATCTCTGTGCTAGGTGCAACGCCAGGCACTGGGTGTAGGAACAGTGTGCCTTCTGCCCCGAGGGACCTCACAGTCTAACAGATGAAAAAGATACACCAAGGGGTAAGATGGAGATGTGTAGCCTGATTAGGAAAAGAAAACTAATGTGCCTGCCACAAATAGTAGGAAAGGGTTATTATAACTGGGAAGCTGTTAGCCAACAATTAAGTGGTCAATAGAGTGCTACCGTTCATAGGGTAAAAGGAATTCAGAAAGCAGTGTCCAGTTTGGGTTAAAGCAGTTAGAATGTGCTTTATGGAGGAGATGGCACTTTCCTGAAGAAGGGACAGGCTTCGATGCCTGGATGTGGAAAGGGAGGCCATTCTGGGTGTGAGACCAGAAAGCAATGAGGTGTATACGCCACCTGTACGGCGGCAAGGTGTATACAGATGCAGAAAAGAAAGAATTCATACATTTTGGAGGGTATCATGAATCGTTTTGATAATCTCATGAAAGCTACACAACCCTTTCTCTAGCGCAATACATGTGATACAGATGCCAAAATTTTGTATCTAATTTTAGGAGATTTGACAACTTTCTGAAAGGCTAATGGAGGACATAAACCACGTGTGGTTTTTTTCCCAAAGTGATTATAGATTTATGAACAGGGGAGTCAAATTATTACCTTGGCTTTAGGATGTTTTCCTGGGTTAGGGAAACTTTCTGTGTAGCAGTATCATTAGAGCTATTAAAGAAGGTGAAGTAGAGAAATACAAATATGAAATGCAGATGACCTGAACTAGGAAGACAGCTGCAGGGCTGGAGGTTAAGGCCATAAAAGAAAGAGATTGTGCACTAATTAACTGAAGATGAGTTTTATAAATAGAAGGAAAGCAGTGAATAATTTTCTGTGTGTGCATGTTAATTTTTGGATTGAATGTTCCAAATATTTTAGGAAGTATTCCATGATATCAGAGGTTATGTAGATAGTTGTCTTAGAAGCAGGAAAATGTAATAAAGGGTTTTGGAAGTGGCCATTGTAAGCGAAGAAAAACACAGTACTTTTCATCCGATTAATTCGAAGGAGATGAAAGAAGGGTAAAAATATGATAGTGTCATAAAATTCTTCAAAATGGATGGAATTTGGCAAGAAGAAAGGGTTTGTGCCTTAATATGAGTTCAATAATATGGAGCTCGATAAAAACATGTTTTAAAGAAGTTTTCATTTATTTGATTGTTCATAACTAAGTTAGGCAACTTGGTTCTTTATAAGGAAATACTGGTCAGGCGTGATGGTGCATGCCTATAGTCTCAGCTGCTGGGGAGGCTGAGGCAGAAGGATCACTGAATCCTCAGAGTTCAAGACTGTAATGAGCTCAGATCTTGCCGCTACATTCCAGCCTGGGTGATAGAGCAAGACCCTGTCTCAAGGGGGAAAAAAAAGGTAAATAAATGAATAAAGAAAAATTAGAAAGGAATTATAAAATAGAAAATCTGTGTGTAAGGGAAAGGCATTTTCCAGGAAGAGACAATGAACTTGGGTGCCCTTAAGCTTGAGGAAGACAGTAAGTAACCAGCAGAGGGAGTGTGTGAGCTGGATTTTCAACTGTGTTAACATTTCTCACCCCCGCTTAAGAGGGACTCAGTAATATGAAAAGCTTTATTATAATGAGGTGAAAAATCAGAATGATAAAGTGCTATCTACATTGACAGCTAGGCTCCATTGCATTTGTTTAGGGGAATCTCTGCATCATTCTTTTTTTATTGTTGGGGATTCATTGAGGGTACAAGAACCCAGGTTACACTGACTGCATTAGTTAGGTAAAGTCCCTCTTACAAGACCCCACCCCCCTCACACCTTCCCTCTCTCTGCTCTTCCTTCCCCCACCCACCCTCATTCTTTCTCTCTCCCCTCTCCCCTGCATCATTCTTTTCTGAAATTGTAGCTGAGGCTGAATTGACACAGGGTAAGGTTCCTGTGATTTTCAGTAACTGAAGTGCGGCAATATTTTGACTAAAATATTCATGTACGAATTTTATTTTCCTAAGGAAAAAGACGGAATTGTTTCAATCTGTTTCTCATTTAAGCTTTATGTACTATAACTTTCCTTTACACAATCCTCTCGGAACAAAAGCAAAGTGATTTTTAAGCAGACAGTGCTGATTGTATGTTATCAGCCAAGAAGAAATGCTTGAGAGAACACTGCAAAAATAATAGGAGTTTAGGCAATCTATCAGTTGCTTTAAGATAAATGCTTTTGATAGTTCTTTGGTCATTCTTTCCCAGACACAAAGAACTCCCCGAGAGAATACAGACTTAACCAGCAACCCTAAAGTATTAGCCACAAACAGAAAATAATTAAATGAAGATGAGATCTTCACATAGGTGAGCCTCGACAATTACACTTCTGTATACATTTTAATTGTGTCTCCTTTAAAAAGAAATTGTAAAAAAAAAAAAAAAAGACAAACTCTGAATAATAATAATAATAAATTGTAAATCGGGCACCTATTGTTGCTATAAGATTAGGCTTGCCCGGGCTGCCTGTGGCTCAGTGAGTTGGACGCCGGCCCTGTATACTGAGGGTGGCAGGTTCGAACCCAGCCCTGGCCAAACTGCTACAAAAAAATAGCTGGACATTGTGGCGGGCGCCTGTAGTCCCAGGTACTCAGGAGGCTGAGGCAAGAGAATTGCTTAAGCCCAGGAATTAGAGGTTGCTGTGAGCTGTGACACCACAGCACTCCACCGAGGGCGATAAAGTGAGACTCTGTCTCCAAAAAAAAAAGATTAGGCCTGCCCAATCACCTGGTTAAAAGAGCAAAAGTTAATTAAATTAATAACAGTACCAGTTTAATAATTACTAGTGTACATCATTCCAGAGAGAAAAATGAGGTGGCACATGAGTTTACCAAGAGAATAGAAGCCAAATAAATGAATTAACAAGCTGCACTCAGAGGATCTGTGGAAGGAGAGAGGGGAAGACCAGGGTGAGGAAATGGAAGACGATTGATAGGATGAAATCAATAATTAATGGTTTTCAGTATTTTCGGAAACGTGGGCACCCGTCACCATAGTCAATATTACTTATTTATTTATTTTTTGAGACAGGGTCTCACTTTGTCACTCTGGGTAGAGTGTAGTAGCGTCACAGCTCACAGCAACCTCAAACTCTTGGGTTCAAGTGATCCTCTTGCCTCAGCCTCCCAAGTAGCAGGGACTACAGGCGCCTGCCACGACCCCCACTCTTGCTCAGGCTGGTCTTCAACTCCCGAGCTCAAGCGATCCACCCTCCTCCACCTCCCAGGGTGCTAGGATTCCAGGCGTGAGCCTCCACGCCCAGCCCATAGTCAATTTTAGAACGTTTCATCACCTCAAAAGTAAACCCTGCACCCTTCAGCTTTTGCTGGTCTCTCTTTCAGTGTATTCTCTACCTCTCACACAAAAGCAGCCACTCATCTATTTTCTGTCTGTGTAAAATCCCTTAATGTGGGCTTTTCTATAAATGGAATCATGCAGTGTGTGCTTTTTTCTTTTTTTTTTTTTTTTTGTAGAGACAGAGTCTCACTATATCGTCCTCGGCAGAGTGCCGTGGCATCACACAGCTCACAGCAACCTCCAACTCCTGGGCTTAGGGGACTCTCTTGCCTCAGTCTCCTGAGTAGCTGGGACTACAGGAGCACGCCACAACGCTAGGCTAGTTTTTTGTTTTTTGCAGTTCGGCAAAGGTTGGGTTTGAACCCGCCACCTTCAGTTTATGGGGCCAGCGCCCTATTCGCTGAGCCACAGGCGCCGCCCCAGCGTGTGCTTTTTGTGGCTGCCTTCCTTCACTTAGCATGATGTTTTTGAGGTTTGTCCCCCTTGTAGCTTGTTATCAGTTCATTTCTTTTTTATGGAATAATAATATTCCATCATATGAACATTATATTCAAATATGGTATCCGTATTGTTTACCGCTGATGGACCTTTAGGTAGCTTCCAGATTTGGCTAACGTGCATCATTTTCCCTTAAACGTTGCGTACAAGTCTCTGTGTGGCCTGCATTTTCGTTTCTCTTGGGTGTATCCCGGAGACTAGATTTGCTGGATCACGTGGTAATCCTTTGAGTAATCATTTCAGGAACTGCCGGACTGTTTTCCGAAGGGGCCGTCCCTTATATTCCTACCAGCAGTAGATCAGGGTTCTCATTTCTCCACATGTATTTCTTACCATTTAATCTGACATTTTGATTTTAGTTATCCTATTGGGTATTAAAGTGATATCTCACTGTGCTTTTGAATCTTTCACAATCATAAGGTAAAAATAAATAATTTTCTTAATATAATACATCCATATTTTTCCATGTACATTGACCTGAAAAAACTTTACCTTGTAGGTCTTCATAAAGAAGTCTATAACGTTCCTCAGAGTCAAAGCATTCTGTAACAGACATACTCTTATCTGACATTGTGAATGTTACTTTCTTGGCATTATTATTATTAATAATGCTTAATATTTCGATGCAGCAATCGTCTGATTTCTTCTCTGAATGTATTTATCTTCATTCTTTACAAGGTTTTTGTTTCTAGTCCTTATCTTAGACATTGTTATTGTTATTAAATTTGAAGCCTTGTTAATTCTGTGCAGGCAAACAGTGGAAACCTGATAAACACATGTATATGTAAAAATAAATAAATAAATAAAAATTCTTGCAGTCAATAGTGTTTCTTAAGGTAATAAGAAGTAATGAGACTCGTTAATAAAGGGTGCCTTGTTACAGGTGGGGTATGTGAAACCTACAACAAAGATGGCCTTTAGAGTCGTCTTTTATGATCAGGATTGTCTAATATTTCCTTTAATGACATTGATTAAGGAGATCTGGACGTGTGAATATTACCAGATGTTAAGTCAATAACTCTCTTTACTCTGTTGGTTCTGCTAGATATTAAAAGGAAATGATTTAAGGCTGCTCTGACACACTCAGTCAAAAGAGTGCAATTTTTATTTTTCTTTCCAGGAATCCCGTAACATCAGTTGCCTCTGCAAAGATGATGAAACCTGTCTCCTGCCGAATGTCTGCCTCGCTAGAAACTCAGTTTCACTTTGCTTTTTTATCCACTTTAGATTCTGTGTTGATCTTTCCAGATCTTTCCAGTTGAGTTGAAAATAATAATAGATAAAAGCCCTTCGAAAGCTTTGTCCCCTCCGGTGTTTTTGCTGCCTGGGCCGCAAACGGTGCTATTTTTCTCTGTCCTATTCCTAAAATTGCAGCAGAGTGGGCTGAAACTGTGAAGCCACTAAGAAAAAAATGATTCTCTCTTTCCCTCAAATTAAACCCTGTGGTTCTGAATTAGCCCCTGGAGGTGCTTGAATAGGGGTAGTACATCTGTTCAAAAATTAGATGCTTTACGGTTAATAAGACTGCATTTGAGGCTGTATTATTCCCTTGTCAGAACATTAGAAATGTTTTCATAATTTTTAAAGTACTAAAGGAAATCATAATCCAACTTTGCTGTTCTCGTTAGCAACCCTTTGTTACTAGCAGCATCCTCTAGTTTTGAGGGCTTCATCTTTCTGTGCTCTAGATTCTCAGAATTTGGCAAAGAAAACTCATGTTAAAAAAAGAAAATTGCTAACTGACCACTTTATAAAACTGATGGGCCTCCAACCCCATATAATGAATTTTTCCCAAATAGATGCAATAGATTCAGCAACATATATATAAATGTTTTGTTAAGTAATTCCAGCAGATACATGAACTAACCTGGCAAAATCGTTCCAATTCCCTTATCATATACCAGATACTAGGCTTCTTTTTCTTCTTCTTTTCCTTTTCCTTCTTCTTCACAATTAACTTGTGAGTGGTGGGGAATCAAATTCAATGAAGATAAAATTCGTGGATCTCCTTGGCACTGTAGCGATTAAAAAAGTAAATTTGACTTGGTAGAAACTGGTGGAAAAAAAATAGGCTTACTTCCTAAACTGTTTTATAGCCAGTAACAGCAAAGCTGCTAATTAAATGTGTCACCCATAAGAAAAAGGGGAAAAGAAATGAACCAGCTCAGAAGTTCTTCCCCGAAAGTCTCACTTATACCACAGATTGGTTGACATTTCATTTGCTCTTGTCCTGGCAGCTTAGCGGGACAAGGTGAAATTGTCCTTCGAGGGGGAGTTTGCGGTGCCAGAGGAGCCATGTCCAGGGTGCCGGCAGCTCTTCTTTGTCACTGTCTAATCAGCCCGAATGCCTTAGACTTGGACCCTCCTCTGTCATCAGGGTGGGTTTCATGGGCAGGTGACCAGCGCATCTGCACCGCACTTGGGTTGAATGCTGTGCCATTGCCATCTATGAAATTCCTAATGATTTAATCTTTTTTTTTTTTTTTGAGACAGAGCCTCAAGCTGTCACCCTGGATAGAGTGCTGTGGCATCACAGCTCACAGCAATCTCCCAATTCCTGGGCTCAAGCGAGTCTCCTGCCTCCGCTTGCCAAGTAGCTGGGACTACAGGCACTGGCCACAAAGCCCGACTATTTTTTGGTTGCAGCCGTCATTGTTTGGCGGGCCCAGGCTGGATTCGAACCTGCCAGCTCAGGTGTATGTGGCTGGCGCTTTAGCCACTTGAGCCACAGGCGCTGAGCCATGATTTAATCTTTGAATCTGTGCCTTGTGAGTGAAGTTTGCTGGGTGGTGGAGTAAGTGCCGGAGGTTTGGAGCCTTGGTGCATGTAGGGTCCTGCCTCCTGCCACCTCTGTGTCTTCCCAGGGTGCATTTTCGTTCTTAGGCACCTGCTCCTCCCAGGGTGTGACCGTCCCTACCCTCTGGGAGGCAGGCGGTAGGGGTGGGCCAGGTCTATGTGCCAGGGATTGGGAGTGGGCTAGTGTGGCATTAAACAGCGAGCAAAAAAACAAAAACAAAAACACTGTGCTCGATCCAGAGACAAGACTTGTAAAGGAGAAAGCTTTCTGTCAAGTTTTGAAGAAGTGGGAGCCACATTTTTATTTTGCTTTGAGCCTTGCAAATTATACAGCTGGCCCTGTCTGTTACAGGGAGATCTTCCCTGTTTCCTCTTGCTATGAGCTTGTTCCTTTTTGAAATGTTGAAAAAGACCGTCACTCACATGCTTCCCTTGTGCAAATCTCCTCATCCCTTAACTCTGAGGGCTTCTGCTGTGATTTTCACCCTTAAGGCACAGGTGCCATTGTTTCAAATACTCCAAGGACTAAAGCCACTTTGAAAGAGTCTATTGGATTTTTTTTTTCCTCCAGGTAATTTGCTCAACTATTACAAAGCAATTTTTGTTATGCTTATAATGACCCATACTTAGTTTTATTATTGTCTCTATTGATTAGCAACATTATCTTCCAGCCAAAAAGACCAATCTATTTGCCTCTAGAAGCATATAACCCAAAGGGCCCTAACTAAAAACTGAAAGGATCCGTATTTAGAAGATTTCTCCTAACCCAAATACGGATCAAAATTGTTTTCACATAGTAAATCAGAAAATATCATGAATGTTACATTAATCAGGTTGATAAAAATATCTCCAATTGTATGGGAAGCCCGCACACTGTACTCCAAGCCTGAATTATTGTACACAGTTATGACTCAATAAAAAATAATTAAAAAAAAAAAAACTGAAAGGATAAT
>CAUYRH010173944.1:0-49718 GCA_963574655.1 Perodicticus potto
CGGGTGCCTGTGGTCCCAGCTACTTGGGAGGTGGAGGCAGGAGACTCGCTTGAGCCCAGGAATTGGAGGTTGCTGTGAGCTGTGATGCCACAGCACTCTATCCAGGGTGACAGCTTGAGGCTCTGTCTCAAAAAAAAAAAAAAATCCACCCCATCAGCTAGAGGATGAAGCCTGTGTCCTTGGCATAGCTCAGGAGGCCTTTGAGGGTCTGCCTGCTTCTTCCCAGTCTCATCTCCACATTCCCCTTCCTCACCCCTTAAACATCACACTGTCTCTTCCTCTATGCCTTGTCCCACTACCCAGGTACCCTCCTCCCTACCCTGACATGCTATCTTCTTATGTAAAATTCCTGCTTGACCTTCAAGAGGCAGCTTAGAAGCACCTTCTCCAGGAGCCATTGGACCCCACAGGCTGCCTTGCACGCCTCTGTCTTGTGTTCCCGCCTCAACCTGTCCATCCTTCATTCTGGTCACAACACTGGTAATTATCTGTCTGTGGGCATGTCCCTTCTTGTCTGTGACCTTCTCAGAGGCCAAGGCCATCTGTGTGTCCCTGCACCCACCACCAGGGCCTGGCTCAAAGTAAGTACTCGGTAAATATTTATTGACTAAATTGTTCCCTCCACCTGGAACTCTCCCCATGCCTCCGTATGTCCAAATTCAACCCATCTGTCTGGGCCCATTAAGCTAGCTTCTGGAAGAAATGTCTTTGCCGAGTTACAATTTAATTTGATATTACACCCTCACCTTTAGTCAAGAGCCCACTTCTGGGGCTGAGGCTGCCAATTGGAGAATGATTCAGCATCTTCTGTAAAGAGCTGTTGTTTAGTTAGTGACTTAGTGCCCCTGAGATAAGGTTCCACAGGATAGATAGTCACAGAATAAGGAGCCAGGAAATGGGCTGTGCTCTCCCAGTGAACCTGTGTCTGCTTCCTTCCTTCCATCAGGCAATCGTAACTGGATAAGCCACTCTGTTTTTTTTTTAACCTTGGCTGCCAGAAAGTGGGAGCCAAATTCAACACTCAGCTGCAATAACCATCTTATCTCAGGTTCCTGGAGGATTATCTCACCTCTGATCATTTGTCTTTATTTTTAACTATCCTGTTGCATTTAGGCTTTTATTGTGTGCTGCTTCAGGCCCTTTGGGAGAGGAGGCAAGTTGTAAATTCCAGATTAAGTTATTAAAATCAGAATGCCAGGGAGACATTTTAAGGGTATCCACAGACACTGGCCTTCTGGCACAGATCCCAGCTCAGCCCCGGACCGGCTCTGCAGTCAGCATTGTGGGCACAGATGTGCTTGGGCCCAGGGCATGGACAGAGCAGCTGTGCCAGCCGCAACCTCAATTCTGGAACACTTGTGTCAGAAGGCATCTCAGATGTGTGAGGGATTACAGTTTATTTCATCATCATTGTTGGCTTCTTTTGTGCCTTTAAGAGGTACTTGGGGTGGGCCAGAGGCCCTTTAGGACACAAAGCAAAAGACACAGAGCCCAGCACTGGGGACATTCCTGAAACTGCATATTCTCTGCCTCTGCCTGTCTGGATGCTCTCTAGGCATGCACGGTTTACTAGAAATTCTCAAGAGCCTGGCATCTTCTGACCACTGTGCTTGTCTCATTAAAGCCATTCCAGTTCCTGGGTAAAAAGGGGCTTCAAATTCGATTATTTGTTCCCAACCTCACACATTCATGTTGGCAGAAACACAGGGTGTGGCCCCCACAAAGACCTTCTTTTACCGGGGAATTCCAACCGACTTAGCTCTTTATACATGCTCATTTGGGTAGTCCTTCAGCATTTAAGAAGTACCCAAGTGTGCCATGCTCCCTGACACACTGCCCAGGGCAAGATGAGACATGTCTATAAGGGATCATGTTGCCACCTTGCTGCTGATAGCTCTGTGGTCTGTGGTCAGGTCTGCAAGAGACACACACATACATAGTAAGGTGGAAACAATAGCACCCTGTCGATGACACTTACCTCGAAATGCTTCGTTTATGGGCTTAATTTTCTAAATTATTAACCAGGATTGAATTTGGATTAGTGTCTTTCAGAAGACAAAAACCTGAGAGAGGACAACGCATTCGCCAGGGTGGGCTAGAATTTTCTGTGGTAACCAAAAAACACTCTTCAGTGGATTAAAGTAATAAAAGTCCTTTACTCATCACAAGGTCGTTGAGGATCAACTATAACTTTCCCCATGGTATCCTCACTCTGGAACGCAGCTGGTTGGGTAGTTTTTGTGGCAAGTGAAAGGAAGGTGTGAAAAGATATGCCCTGACTTTTAAGGCTTCCACCCTAAAGTATCACACGTCACTTCTACTCATATCTCATTGGCCAGAATGTGTCGTGTGTCCATAGCTGAGTTCAGCAGGGCAAGGAAAAGCCATCCTGATCTGTATCCAGGAGGGAGAACCATAATAACTACAAGAGTATATTCCACCCAACTTTTCACTGCTGTCACAAATACCTCCTCATCCACTAGCATATGAGTTCCATGAGAACATGGCAGGAGGGAAGGTTATCTCAACGCCTGGACAAGTGCCTGGAACATAGGGCCTGCTCACCAAATAATACTAGTTGAATAATTGAATGAACTAGGCTCAGGGCAATCTTATTAGGCAATCTAGGGGATATTCTCTGAGAAGTTTTCCACTAGTTCTGCAGACTCTAGTGCCAAATCACATCCTAACCCATCTCTTCTGTCCAGTTCCACTTCTGCAATTGGAGTCCAAACTAACTCTTCTCTCACCATCTGGCATCTGGTACCATGAAGCAAAGCTACAGTTGGCACACAGTGAACAAGTGTGATGTACAAAGATGCTTCATCGTTTAAGCCACTGAAGTTGTTTATTGTTGTCAATACAGCTTTCCAAGGCAGGCTCCTAGCCCTTGTTTATTGCTTATTCTAAGCTATTCTCAACACGGCAGAGGAATCTTGCTTTTTAATATAATTCACATACCATAAAATTAAATTTTAAAATGTATATTTTGGTGGGTTTTAGCGTATTCAAAGGTGGCACAACCATTGTCACTGTCTTATTTGAGAAAAATTTTATCACCCCAAAAAGAAGCCCTATTCCTATTATTCTTCACCCCTCATTTTCCCTTCTTCCAGCCCCAGGAAGCCACTACTCTATTTTCTGCCTCTGTAGATTTGCCTATTCTAGACATTTTAGACCAGTTGAATCAGATAATCTGGGGCCTTTTATGCCTGGCTTCTTTCCCTTAGTGTAATTTTTTCAAGGTCCTCCATGTTGTTTATTTCTTTTTTTGGCTGAATAGTATTCTCTTGTATGGATATACTGCATTTTGTTCATTCATCAGTTGATAAATATTTGGTTTATTTCTACTTTTTGACTATTATGAGTCAGGCCACAATGAGCATTCATGGACAAGTTTTTGTGTGAACTTATGTTTTCGGTTCTCTTGGGTATATACCTAGGAGTGGAATAGCTGAGTCTTATGGTAACTCTATGTTTAACATTTTTAGGAACTGCCAAACAGTTTTCCACAGTAGCTGTACCATTTTATATTCCCACCAGCAGTATAGGAATGTTCCAATTTCTCCATATTGTTGCCAATACTTGTTATTTATCTGCCTTTTTGATGAGAGCCATCCTGGTGGGCGTAAAGTGGTATCTTGTGGTTTTCGTGAGAATGACTATCAAATGACTAATGATACTCAGCGTTTCATGTGCTTATTGGCCATTTGTGTGTCTTTTTTGAAGAAATGTCTATTCAGAGCCTTCGCCCATTTTTAGTTGAATTATTTGTCATCTTATTGTTGAGTTGTAAGAGTTCTTTACATATTCTGGATACTTGACCCTTGCCAGATGTATGATTTGCAAATATTTTCTTGCAGTGTGTGTATTGTTTTTGTAATATCCCAGTAGTATCCTGTGACACATGAAATATTTTAATTTTAATGAAGTCTGGTTTATCTAATTTTTTTGTTGTATGTGCTTTAAGTATTATAGCTAAGAAACCATTGTCTGATCCAAGGTCATGATGACTTGCACTCATGTTTTCTTCTAAGAGTTCTACAGTATTAACTATTACTTTTAGGTGTTTGATCCATTTTGAGTTAATTTTTATGCATGGTATGAGGTAGTGATCCAAATTAATTCTTTTGCCATGTGAATGTCTAGTTATCTAAACACCATTTGTTGAAAAAAATACTCTTTCGCAATTGAATAATCTTATAACCATTGTTGAAAATCAATTGACCATAGATGTATGGTTGTATTTCTGGATTCACAATTCTATTACTCTATATGTCTATTTTTATGCCAGCACTACTCTGTCTTGATTACTGTAGCTTTGTGGTAGTTGAAAATGGAAAGTGTTAGTCTTTCAACTTTGTTGTTTTTCAAGATTATTTTGGCTATCCAGAGTCTCCTGAGATTCTATGAATTATGGGATCAGTTTTTCCAAGACTGCAAACCAAGCTGTTGAGATTTTCACAGGGATTGTGTTGAATTTATAGATCAGTTGGTGGAGTATTGCTGTCTTAACGACATTAAGTCTTGTGATCCATGAAAATTGGATGCCTTTCCACTTATGTAGGTCTTCTATAATTTCTTTCAGCAATGTCCAGGGGTTAGATTTGTGTTTGTTTAAAGCAATCCTTACACCTCAGCCTCCTGAGTACCTGGAATTTGAGGAACATGTGTGATTTCTTTCAGTAATGTTTTCTGATTTTCAGTATTCAAATCTTGCCCCTACTTAGTTAAATTTATCCCTAAGTATTTTATTCTTTTTGATGCTATTAGAAATTGAATTATTTTCTTTATTTCCTTTGTATATTGCTAGTGAGCCACATATTGTTGTGTGTTGATAAAGTAGCCTGCAACTTTGCTAAACTCATTAATCAGCTCTAATAGTTTTGGTCGATTCTTTAGAATTTTCTACCTATAATATCTCAGAGTAGTTTTACTTTCTTCATTCTAATTTGCATGCCTTTTATTTCATTTTCCTGAATAGGCAAAAATGCTCTTGAACAGACTTTCAACCTACTTGTGTCTTTGAATCTAAAGTGAGTCTCATACCCAACAAATATAATTGGATCATGTTTTTTTTTTTAATCCATCCTACAAATCTTTGCATTTTAATTGAAGTGTTTAATCCATTTAAGGTAGTTACTGAAAAGGCAGGATTTACATCTGCCATTTTGAAAGAGATCTTTTTAAATTGTACAGCCTAGCTTCCTTTTCCCCAATTAAAATCCTCCAATTTAGAATAAAATACAAATTACTTCCCTTCCTACATGCCCTGCACAGTCCAGTCCCTGCTATGTATCTGACTTCATCTAATTCCCTTCCCCATGTTCTCCCTACATCAACCACATGGGCCCTCTGTCTATGGCTCCAACACTCCCAATTTTATCCCCAACTTCAGGCCCTTACACTTGCTGATCCCTCTGCCTGGAATACTCTTCATCCAGATCTTTTCATGCCTGACTCTTTCTTGTCTTTCACGTCTCAGCTTAAATGCCACCTCCCTGACCACCAAGCCTTAAATACCCATCAACATTCTGTCTCACCTCCCCTGTTTCTCTGTCATGGTATTTATTCCTCACTTCCTCCACTAGAGGGTGGGCTCTGTGGAATAAGGCCCTTACCCATCTTGCTCAAAGCTCTGTCCCCATGGCCTCCCACAAGGTGGGACAAGCACATAGCTCAATGTCTGTCAGTTGAGTGGAGGAGTGAATGAATGAGCAAAGGAATGGCAGCATGCACGCATGAATGAATGGACAAGCTTCCTTGGCATGACTCATTTCAGCATTGACAACTTCTGACCCGGTGATGCAGTTGCTCGGCAGCTGGATGAAATTATTGGGTGAATATATTGACACCCCAAAAAAATTAATAATGAGAAGAAATTTTTTAAAGGTGAAGAGGAAATTTTTTATTTCATGATTTCAAGAATAAAGCTAGACTTGTTAGTTCTTAATTGTGGCTGTATCACCCAGATAAGATCTTTTCTAAAATCACATCCCCAGAAATTCTGATTATATTGATTTGGAAAGGGCCCTGAGCAGCAGGGGTTGTATTTTATAGTTGCCATGAGTTCTAGTATGTAGTCATGGTTGCGACCCTCTGGATTAGACCCCTCACAAATCTCTAGCAAGGGACCGGGACTGCACTGTGGATGCTAGGGTGAGAAATAGACTCATGACAATAAATTTAGGACTTGGAAGAGGAGAAAAGCCAAATACAAGATAATCACAGATGTGAAAGAGATTTACAAGAGACCTAAAGTCCAGGTGGTCACTAACAAGCCCCACCCAGACCCACAGCTGAAGAAATTGATGGTGACAAAAGAAATGCGTACTCAGAGTGAGAGCCTCCTGGGCAGTGCATGTGTACAAACCCCAGAGCTGCATGGGCCCCTCCAGCCTCTCGTGTTCTCCCGAGCATCCTTGACTCATCATGTGAACAATTGTCTCCCCAGTGGAAGAGAGAGGGCAAGAAAGAAGAAATAAGGAAACGCTATGAAATTTCTATTTCTGCAGCATTGTTCATCACAGTGGAGAGACAGAGGGTGAACAAATTTCAGACCAGAACTTTCAGTGGTTTTTAAAAAAATGTGCTCTGCAGAAGCCACCAACCACAAAAACCAAAAGGAAAACAAGCAGGCAAGGAAACCGCAGTATCTGGGGGGCACCTTGGCACCCACGGTGGGCTCTGAAATGGAACTGGCAGCCCCATGGTGGGGTGTTCATTATTTTCTGCCATTGTTTGGCTTGGAGTTTCTCCCTAAAGTGATTGGATTACACTTCAAACATTGCACTCTTTTGACCTTGACATAGGATGGAACATTGAACATACCCCAACGATGCTCTCAGTTCTTGTCAGAGGAAGCTGAGGCAACCTGTAAACCACCTCAAGAGCTCAGGAGACAGTACAATCATTGCTGGTCTTGCCCAGTTTCAGTGCCCAGCCTACCACACTCCTGCCCTTCTCTGGACTGGGGCTAGGGCCCTGGTGCCATTTGGATGCAGGCATCCAATAATGTATTAATAACAGTGTTTCAGGTTTCAACAGCATAGCACAGTTCTCAAAGCACCTTGACATCCTCATTTTAGAGATGAGGAAACTGAGACCAGATAACTGCCGGACCAGGCAGAGATGACCTTGCTTGCTCCCTATCAGAAATGGAACCCAGCCCAGGCCTGGTGGTATTGGATGATCTGGTATCTCTTCCACTGGAATTGGCCAGTTGATGCATTCACTCTTCTATTTCTTTTTTCATCAATCCCGTGTTTTACTTTGTTTTGTTTTTCCTCATTGAGGCTTTCAAAATTATTAGCATCCAATTGTGCATAATGTTCTCTTGTAAATCTCTTTCACATCTGTGATTATCTGGTTGATGTTTCATAAGAGAGAAACACTTGTGAGCAGATATTCAATCCCAGCAAATTTAGATCTAAGAGCTTCATCTTCCAGTCCAGCTCCATTCTTAGAGCAGCAAATCAACTGAGTCTTCATCCAGGATTTCAACAAAGCCGCATTGCCTGGGTAATAATAATTGCAAGAATAATACTGGCAACAGCTTTTGTCGAGTGCATGCTATGTGCTAGGCACTGTTCCCAGTGGTTTGCTTTGTCAGCTCGCTTAACCCTCACAGCCAGCCAGGTGCTATGTACCATCAGGACCCTCCGTCTACAGATGAGGGAAGTGAGGCACAGAAAGGTTACATAACATGTCCACTGTCACACAGCAGATCAGTATGCAGTTGTGGCTCTTCGTGGTTAAGCAAGTGAATTCTAGAGTTAGCCTTATCTTCAAATCCCAGTTGAGTCACCTCCTGTGTGAAGTTGGGTAAGTGCAGTGGGTTGAATTATGACCCGAGAAAGGTATGTCAGCATTCTTACCCCTGGAACCTGTGAGTGTGACCTTATTTGGAAAAAGGGTCTTTGCAGATGTAGCTAAGCATCTTAAAAGGAAATCATTCTGGATTGCCCAAGTGGGCCCTAAAGCCAATGACAAGTGTCCTTGTAAGAAACAGAAGAGAAGACACAGACGCAGGGGGAGGGTGGAGTGAAGAGGAGGCAGAGATTGAAGTGACGCCACTGCAGCCCACGTCATCGTGGGGAGCCTAGAGCCACCAAAGCTAGAAGAGACATAAAATGTTCCTCGCTTGAGGCGTCAGAGGGAGCACAGAGCTAGCGACACCTTAATTTTGGACCTCTAGCCTGCAGAACTGTACAAGAATAAATTAATCTGTTGGCGTTTTTTATTTTTTATTATTTTTTATTAAATCATAACTTTATACATTGATGCATTTATGGGGTTCAGGGTGCTGCTTCGATATACAATGTGAAATGCTTACATTGAACTAAGTAACACATCCATCAATCCATCACAATTATGCTCATTTCTTAATAGTTTTGAAATGTACCACTGCATCATGCACATTAGGCGATGTCCCCATAAATACCCACTAATCTGTTGTTTTAAGCCATCCAATTTATGTTGATTTATTACAACAGCCCTAGGAAAATGATGTAGTAAGTGTCTTCTACTTCTGAGGCCTTCATCCTTCAAACGGGCCTGCGTATGAATAACACCCACCTTCTAGGCTACAGGGAGGATTAGAAGGGAGGGTGCCTGCAAACTGTGGAGCCCACATGCAAGGCAGCAAGCACCTGGTGAGGTTCGCTCTGATATGGAGCATCTTTTATTATCTGGCCCTCAGCCACCTGCCCTGGACCCTCTCGGAGCCCATGGGAGCCAGCCCACCTTGTTGCTGTGCTCTTGTGTCTGACCCATTGCCCCTCGGCCCCGTGAGCCTAGCCTGGCCTGTTCCTACCTCGGGAATCTCAGAACCTGACTCCCAGATCCAGCCTGCAGAACGCTCTCCTCTGAGCCATTTTCTCCAGAGCTGCCAGAGCAAGACTATGAGCATTAACGCATGGTGTTTTCATATTTCACCCAAGAAGTCATTTTTTTACATGATTCAGACACAGAGGCTTCAGGAATTAGTGTGAGAAAGGTACTCTGGGCCTAAGTGATTTCTGCCAACGGCTATAGAGGATTTTCCCATGTCCGCTCAGGCTCTTTCTTTCTTATCTGCGTTATACAGCAGACAGGAAGCCGACTGACGAGAGATTGCATGTTCATACCAATTATTAAAAATATATGGCAGGCTGAGGGAAATGCAATCACATGCCGAGGAAATAGAATGCATTCATCAGCCCTGTGGGCTTTGGAGGAATGATGGGGCAGCCACGAACACATACAAGGTTTGGGTCCAGATTCTCCCACTCCCCGCTGTGTGACCTTGGGTGAGTGATTTGCCCTCTCTGAGCCCCAGTGCCTATAAGGACTTACCCTAGAGCATTAACTGAGATAACATGTTCCAGTGCCAGGCACTGAGTCTAGAACATAAAAGCAGCTCATCAGGGTAACTTCTGTTTCCACTCCCCTGCCTCAGAATTTTCTGACTCTGTGAGGAAATTGACATAATAACGCTCCTGGTTTCCCAGGGAGGTCCTGAGGACCAGCGCTGCCAAGATCAAATACACCTTCCCCTGTGCTTCCATTGGTATCCGCTCTAATCCAGCAGACTCAGCTGCAATTTTCTGTTCCCATTTTGCAGATGAGCACCTGGAGGCCGCTAGATCACACAGGTAGCAAGTGGGCCTCAGAGTTGAAACAAGCCTGCCACCTGCCAGAGCTGTACTCTTTTGGGCTTCATGCTGTCAGACGAGATGCCGGATGGCAAATTGCTTCTAAGCAGTAGAGCTGTGCCCCAGCCTGTAGCCCGTGACTGTTGCCGTCTCTAGTACCTGTCTGTGATCAGGTGTCCTGACTGCCTTTTGAATCACATTTGTTGTCCTCACTTCCCCTTCTAGGCATGAGCTGGTTGGATCAACCCAAGGCAGTCTCCGAACTTGAGCACGTGTGGTTAAAATGCAGCCAGGGGTGCACACCCTCACCCCGCCTACCACGTGCCCTCTCACGCATCCCCACTCTCAGCCCCGCCCACGCTCACCGGCTCGCACATCCGAGATGCTCAGCACAGTCCGTCCTCTGTTTATGAGGCCACCAGAGAGACATGCGTCATTCACTCATCTGCCAAACCCACATTTACTGAGTACCTGCTATGTGCCAGAAACGGGCCACAGTGATGGGTGGGCACAGCTCCTGTTTTTAGGACTCTCCCAGTCTTTGGGGACAGATAAACTCACTGAACATGTCAGTGTAGGTGGTAAGTGCTGGGGTTTCATCCTGCCTTGAGAAATATCTCACAGGAAAAGGGGACGGGGAGGAGGACTTTTCCCCTCAAGTCTTGAAAGAATAAGTAGGATTCGGGTAAAGAAAACAGGAGCTGTGCAAAACAGATCAGCCTTTCCTCAAAAAGTTAACCAGAGTTACTCTATGACCCGGCTGTTCTATTCCCAGGTATACACACCAGGGAGAGGAAAACATACATCCACACAAAAACACAAACATGCATGTTCATAGGAGCATTATTCATAACAGCCAAAAAGTGCAAGCAGCCTAAATGTTCCATAGCTGGTGATGGACAAAAATAATGTGGTATATCAACATAGCGGAGTATTATTCGGCCACCAAAAGGAATAAAGTGCTGCAAGATAGATGATCCTTGAAAATAGTATGTTCAGGGAAAGAAATCAGAAACATAAGGCCACATACTGTATGATCCCATTAATATAAAATGTCCAGAACAGGCAAATGCATAGAGTCAGAAAGGACATTGGTGGTTGGCTAGGGCTAGGGAGAAGAGGTTGGGAGTGATGGCTAATGGGTACGGGTTTCTTACTGGAGTGATAAGAATTATGACTGAGTAGCAATAGTTGCACAACATTATGGCCATATTAGAAACTGCTGAATTGTACACTTAAAATGGTTAAAATGGTGAATTTTGTGTTATGTGAATTTTACTCAGTTTCAAAAAGAAGACAGAAAAGGATCCAGGTGAAGAAATAGTCAAAGCAAGGGGAGAGAAAGAGGGATGTGCTCCTGGGGAACAGCAAGTGTCCCAGACTGGAACATCATGCACTGTAGTTTTCTGCTGTTGCTTCACAGCTTTCAAAGACTGAATGATGATTCTAAGCCCCAGTCCCTACAGAATCTGTCAGGGGGTGTCCAACCTTTTTTCTTTTCTGTTGCACGTTAGAAGGAGAGTTGTCTTGGGCCACATGTTAACTACACAAACACTAACAAAAGCTGATGAGCAAAGAAAAGGCATATACATAATTTTCACAAGATCCAACACAGTAAAACAGTTCTCAGATTATCCACGTGCAAGCTGTGGGCTGCTAAAGGCTAGAAATCCCTGTTAAATGTTTTTGGTTGCAGGTAACCAAACAGTAGAGGGAATGTATTGGCATCCTGAAAAGGTCTAGAAGTGAATTGGACTTCAGGCACAGTTTGATCAGGGATTAGTTCCATTTCTCTGTGATTCTTTTGTCTCTTCCCTCTTCCATGTATGAAATAATGTCATCACACTAGCTTTCTATGTTATGGGGCTACGGAAAGAAAGATATATTTCAACTAGAAAGAACTTACAAGCTTTCTTGGACAACATAGAATTTTAACCAAGCTTCAAATGATGGGCAAAACCTCAAGGAGAAGCTATTTCAGGAGATGAAACACCCTGAGCAAGGAAGTGCAGGGTAGTCTGGGAAAGAGTTCAAGAATCAGTTGGACCTGGAAGCTTATAGGCAGAAAGTAGATGAAGGGCTACAGAGAGCTTGGACTTGAACCTGAAGGCAAAGGGAAGCCACACAGGAATTTCCACGGTGGAATAGCACAACGAGCTCTTTATAAATTCTACTTGGCTATCAGATGATGTTGTGGAATTATTGCTACTTTTCTTAGGTATGATTGTGACTAGTAGGACAGTGTACTCATTCGTGTTGAAGTGTCATGCAATCTGCAGTTTACTTTCAAATGAGTTGGGGCGGAGTGTGTGTGTGGAGGGGGTGCATGTGTGTAAAGAGAGGTAAGGGACAGGGAGAAAGAGAAGCAGATATGAAAAAATGTTAGCGATCATTGATGCCTGGAGTGTTAATTGTACTATTCAGCTTTCCTCTATGAGAAAAAGAAAAAATGGGGGTGGGGATAATAGCCCTGTCTTTGAGGGAGGGACATTCTGGGGAGGAGGTGCAGTCAGGGGACAGGAGAAAGTCACCCCCCAGGGCAGGGCCAAGGTGCCCTGCTGGTGAGCCACAGCAGAGGCCCAAGCCATAGGGCTCAGGGTGGGTAGAATGTTGATAAGGGAGGTGCAGCTGCCCGATGACTCTGCAGCTTCCAGCCCAATGGCCTAAGAGGACCTTGGTGCTAGGAATAGAGCCTGAAGGCAGCAGAGGAGGAGGAGGAAGAGAAGGAGCCCCCAAGGAAGACCATTTTGCTTCCTTCATAATCCATGCTTCTCTGTGTGACTAGTGTTGAGTCATAGACTTTCAATTCCTGAAATGACCCAAGAAATCACCCAAACAAACCCCTCATTTCCCTGCTGGGGAAATGAAGGCATAGACTTATCTGGACTCCCACAGTTGGATAAGTGACTAAGGCTAAGTTGCCAGCTTAAAGCACTCGTAGGATGCCTGTTTCAACTTTCTTGCTCTTCCTACGAACACCCCAGTGACCATCCACAAGAGAGATGATGTAAGGGTGTGCTGGTTTGTTCTGCCTTTCTCAATGAATCATTTAAATGTTTTACAAACATGTATGTCATCAGGGAGCTTTTCCTTGGGCAGACTGCCATGTGGGAAGTTGCTTCTGGCTGGGCTGTGTATCAATTCATTTAATCCTCTATCCTGTAAGGCAGTACTATGTTTAGGCCCATTTTACAGATGGCAACAATGAGGTCAAATGGCTCCTGCAAGGTCACATCATTGGTAAGTGGCAGAATTGGGACTAGAGCTCAAGCGATCTGGCCGCACAGCTGGCGTCTTTAATTTCCTTGCCCCGGACCAAGCCCCCAGATGTGGGTCTCAGTCTCCTATCCCAACACACTTCCCCACATTCTCAGCGACTGGGTGACTGATTGATTGATGTGTTTATTTTGTCAGGACAAGGGTCAACAGTCAGTCCTGGCCGCAGCCTCCCTGGTTGTTTTTTGGTAAGCTGAGGCCTGTGTATTACTCACAGGGGTAGAGGGTTCCGTGATAAAGAAGAAATGCAAAACTTAATTTCACTTTCCTGCTACACTACTCATTCTTTTTTTAATAACCCTCTCTTATCAGCCTCCTGGCAGCTTTTGCATTTCCTGTGCATGTTAATTACTTTATTAATTACGCTGATGTCTTTGGTTCTGCCCAGCGTATCTTGGCGCTTTTTGTTTCCAACGTGCACCCATTTTGTCTTGTTCATTGGCATACGCGGGCCCAGTTCCCGTTTCTAAAAGGGATTCTTTGAGCCTCGGTAAACACATGGCTTTCAATTAGTTGCGCAATCATCATTGCCATTTTCATCGCATCCACGTCACTAATAGAGTGTTTTTAACATTCTTCCTAATAAAGACTGTATTGGTAAATTTCTGGCATTGTTCCTCAACCTTTATTCTCACTCCAGGTCACAGCTCAGAGAACCCTATGACCCAGCCCTGAGTGAGAGGATAAACCATAACAAGTCTTTGGGGAGCCAGGGAGGAGCTGACCCTGGGGTGGAGGAGACAGGGCTTTGTGAGATGAGACTGGAGGGTGACAAGGGACCAGATCTAGGGAGGCCTTGAATGTTCAACCACAAAGGTCAGACTTTATCCTAAAAGCCAAAGCCCTTCCAAAGTGTATAGCATAGAGTGCTGATTCCATTAGGTATCCCAAAATAAAAAATGAGCAGAAGGATTTCATGGTCCAAAGTTTAAGAAATGCTAGAAACTATGTATATACTTTTAGCATGTTAAAAGCTCTGGAAAGGTCTGCAGTCTAAAAACATTTTTATACTAAAAAAAAAATCTTAATTAGCATTTCCAAACTTCTTTGGCCACAGGACCGTTTTCCTGTGTAGCATGTTTCCATTTACCTATGCTGAGGGGTATAATTTAGGCTGAGGAGCCGCGTGGGTTAGAGCAGGAGGCACGTGCTTAGACTCTGGTTGGGAAGTGGCTCTGGCAGTGGATGGGAGAGGGGAGACTGCAGGCAGGCGGGAGACAAGGCCCCAGAAGGGTTCCTCCAAGACATAATGAGGACGAAAACCACAGGTTTCAAATGTTTCAATGTTTTCTTTCCATTTTATTTCAAGCTGCATTGTTGTCTTAAAATTGGAAAATCAGTGTTGCTATAATAAATCATAGCACAAGGATTTTACTCAGGCATAAAATCTGAATGAGAAAGCAATCTGTGCAGTCTTCCGTCTTCAAAAGAAGCATTTAGCCCAACGGGGTGTTGGAACACAATAACCATCTGTGTCTGTGAATCCCCGGTTCATCGAGGCTTCCCAATCAGATAGGCCAGATTCGGATTCCAGGTCCGCACCTCAGTGGCCCTGTGTCCCTGAGAAAATGGCTTCACTCCTCTGTGCCTCAGTTTCCCCACACAGTGAGAGAAAATAATGCTTTTCTCACAGGCCAGATGCAAAGATTGAATGAGATGACTTGTGCAAGAGCTTGGCGCAATGCCTGACACGTGATCACAGAAAACAAATGTAATTGCCCTTCTGTATCGTCAGGCTAGTAAAGGACCCCTACATTTCGGCACTAAGTGTAGCAAAGGTTTATCTCTCACTCCTACAAAATCCCGCAGTGAGTCAGGTAGTTCTCCAGAGCACCGTCTTCCAAGAGGCAGCTTGGTGACTGGGACGGCAGCACAAGACGGCACCCACATCTTCCAACAGCTCTTCAGTGCTTCAGCCCAGACAGGTCAAGTGTCACTTCTGCCCACAGCTCATTGGCCAAACTCAGTCACCTCACCCTCGCCCTTATAAAGGGGCTGAGAGCTGTGGGTAAGCCGATGGGGCATCAGTGGGACCCAGCCTCTGCCAGTCTTTCCTTTCCCTTGGTCGGTGCCTTTAACCCTTGTGAGCCTTAGTTTACTTATCTGAAATTAGGCTAATACTTCTTGTCCTGTCTTGTCTTGGGTTGTGATAGGAGCTCATTAGATCATATATGTGAAAAATGCTAAGTTAATATTAGAAGCCGTTATAGGCTTAATTTTATTTATGTTTTTTTTTTTTTTTTGCTGTGCCCAAACTATAATGCATTCTTTAGTTCATAGAAGAAAAAATGTATAACTTCAACCTTTCTGAAATGAACGCTGCTGTTCTTGTTCCCCCAGCCCTATCTTTTCTCTGGATTGCCCGCTCCATCCTCTCATTTGGATCTTTTTAATTATTAGTCATGGGATCATTAAGGTCAGTCTCCAGTAGCCTTTGGTGGCCTATTTTTGGAATTGCACAGTAAACACCACATCCTGAAGGGTTGCAGGGGGTGACAAGGAGGTCAGCAGAGCATTTCTCCTGGGCAGCAGCGGAAAATCTCGAGGTTCTGAATCACAGGCCACGTGGTTCCTTACTTAGGTCTTGTCTGAAGAATACCTGAGAGGTGTGTGCCCCATGTGTGCACGAGTGTGCGTGTGAGTGTGACTATTCCAAACCCAAATATTCCCCTAAACGTGGACATTAGCCATGTAGATGCCAAGCTCCATAGTGTGGTTAGGCTACCAAGTAGCCAAGGCAAGCCCAGGGGACATCCCCAGGCAGATGGCGTGCTAAACACAGGGAGGGAATAACAGTCATGCCCTACTCAGATCCCCTGGGAGACTCATGTCCTTGTCCGAGCCCCAGATCTCATAGAGTTAGTGACAAGATCAAGGGTAGCCAGGATGGGGAAAGAATAAGAAACCATGCCGTGTGAGAAGAGCCGACGTCAGCCCAGAGAAGAGAAGAAAAGGCTTATGGGGCACAGTCGCTACCCGTCCCTTCAGAGGAGCTGTCCTGGAACCAGCGGAGGAGCCCCAGAGGCAGAGCCCGAGCCAGTGTGGAAAGTTCCTCAAATACAATAAGGAAGAATGTTCACGTTTAAATCTGACCTACCCATAAAGGAACTAAGCCTCTTCCTTAGGTGGTAGTGAGTATCTCATCACCAGAGATATGCAAAGAAAGGTTGGGCGAGACCTTGGGCAGGGACTGCACCCTCAGGAAGTGAGAGAAAACGCTTGAGTCTCTTCAAGCCCAAAAGTGTGTGACTCTACAAACTAGAATAACGTAACTTCAGCAGACTTTTATATGCACCTATAAAATATGTTTATTTGTTTACTTATATATGTTCGTCGCCAAAGGGTGTGTGTGAGATGAATTGAGAACAGCTTTATAGTTATAATGAAATTGCAGCTGTGCAGAGGAGAGCCCTAGCAGGCAGGAAAAAGACAGCCCCCAAAATGAGCCCGGCTGCCGAGGGGCAGAGCGGTGCACGCTCTCCTGGGCCTGTTGCTGCCCAGGGAGTCCTGCGCACCACCAGCAGTGGCAGCGGCAGCAATTACAACATCCTATGTTGGAACAGTCTTTGCAACAGTGCACTTTTGTGGCTCCCAATGCATTTGCCTCCCTGAATGACAAGAGGAAATGAAAAGAGTGTATTGTTCTCACATGCATTACCACGGGGCTAGTGTGTGTCTTGGCTTTGTAGTCTTTCGTCTTACCAAGCCAGAATGGCCCTCAAAGCAGGTGACTCCAGCATTTCTCAAAGGAGAACCTCGGGCTCAGAGTGAGCATGTGATGGTTCCTGGGGCCAGAAGTCTGGTTCCAGTGCACGGCCAGTGGTTATCCGTTATTCCAGGGTGCCGTAGTATTCGCAGGAGGCAGCAGGGAATAGGACAAGGAACCCTTGAGGTCCATCTAGGCAGGAGCTGTCCATCCTCTTTGAGCAGGGTTCCCAAAATTAGCCAGAGTACCAGGGAGAGGGGCATGAAAGACAGAAGGGCCCAGGGCTTAGAGTCAGGACGCTTTAGTGACAGCTGTTCAGATTCCTTGTCTGACCTTGGGAACATCCCAGCCCACTCCTGGGCTCCTGCAAAATGGGAATGAGGCTGGTAGCACCCCTGACGCCCCAGACCTCAGGAACTAACCACCCTAACAGTGAGTACGCTCGCTCAGCAGTAGTAGCGTAGGGTGGCCCTGCACAGGGTCCTGGATGCCATAGTGTCCTGATTTAGAGAATCTTCGCCCCCTAGTTCTGTCACCTCTTTGTTCACGCCAAAGTGGACTTGGACTTGACGGCAGGGAGTCACCACAGACAACCAGCCAGGTTGTGCTGAGTTATCAGCAGACGACTGTGAGAGGTGACAGGAGACACAGCATCTGAGTGGCCAGACCAGGCCTGAGTGTGACCGGCTCAGCCGCCCCAAGGCCTGGGCTGGAGGGCCCCGAAGCTGGATGGAGAGATGCCAGCCTGGTCAAGAACAGGCTGGGCAGCCCGGACAGGACCCTCCGGGAGCTCCACTCACTTCTGGGGAGAGATCTCACTGCAGGCTCAGGGCATTCACCCCCACAAAGAGGCACTTAGTCCTGAGAGATCAGACCCAGAAGTGGGAGTGGTGGGGGCAGCACATCAGCGGTCACACCCCGGCCAGGCTGGGACAGGGGCCGCCCTTGCCAGCTCAGGGCCACGATCAAGTCTAGGTTGGGGCAGGGCTTCCTATCCTTTCTCACAACCCGGTGCACAGAGAGGACAATGTTAGCACAGCTCTGGGGTGACCACAGAGGCTGCTTGTGGCTAGAGGTGCCTCTGGCACTTGTAACCCACTCCCGGCATGCCCTGACCTGGGCACACTGTCAGGAAGACCTAGACTTTGAGGAGTTAGACTAGACCGAGCTCAAGCCCCAGGGCCACTCTTCTTAGTTCCCCTGTAAGGGCAGCATCCACGCAGCCTTTCTGCACCTCAGTTCGTGTCCCCTCTGGAAGGGAGGTTGAGCTACAGCCCACGCCTGCAGTGATTGTCTCAGTGAAGTGAGACAGTGTGTGTGACATGCTCTGCACAGACTCTGGTCCTCAATGAGTGCTCAGTAAATATGGGGGGCTTGGAGGAAGTACAAATGGGGAGCAGGCAGTAACAGCAGAGGGGACAGAGCCCACACAGACACCTGTAACACGAGGAAAGGAGAGGCAGGGCACACAGGTGCAGCACAGGCATGGAGGAGCCCCGACGGTGCTGGAGACCTGGAGGAATGTGTGGGTGGAGAAAGGGCCCCCCAGGACAAGGGGACGGTGCAGCAGAGACACTGGGAGGGGAAGGACGGCGCCAAGACTGCACTGAAGTGGAGAAGTCGGTTCCCAGAGGGGCACGGAGGCCTGGCTCGCGGGTCTGGGCCTCTTTCCCGTGGTCTGGGAAGTGCTGAGAGCCTCTGAACATGGACTCGGCGTCATGTGGACATCTCTGGAGACAGCATGGAGGAGGCGCTGGGTGGGGAGAGACCAGGGAGGAGGCCAGGCCTGAAGGAGAACAGATAGGAGGGTGAGTGTAATGAACGTCAACAGGTGGACTCCCCAGCACTTGACAGGTAGCTGGGTGTTGGGGGCCAGGATGGGCACAGAGGAATGGTTCTGGTCTCACCTGGGTGGACAGGAGGTCATCCTCTGAGCTAGCCAAGCTGGAAGCCATGGCAGGTCTAAGGGAGAGGGGGATGAATGAGTTCAGACTGAGAGGCGCTAAGTAGGAGGGCTGCCCAGCGGAGGGTGCATCCATCATTGGGGGTTGCGGGGTGAGTTCAGGGAGCCGAGAAGGTGCCAGAAGAGAGAGACACAGACAGGGAGAGGACTGGGTCCAGGGACAAGGGGTTGTGAAACAAAACCAATGTGGCCAGCCCAGACGGTCTGGAAACAGAGAACCAAGTAGGGTTCCCTGTACTCGGCCACTTGGAGGTCCCTGGAAGTGGGGAGTGATTTGGGAGGGGATGGGGGTACAGACACCTTTTTCAAGAAGCTCAACTAAAGGGGAAGAAGGACAAGGCACAGAGGCTGAGAGGCAGGAAGCTGGCACAGAGGGGTCAGGCCAGTGCTGGGCTGTGGGAGAGAGAAGGTGGCCCAGGAAGCAAAAATGGCTGGTTTTTTCCTCTCTCAATCTTTCCCCAGTTGGTGCAAGATACAGGCCATAATGATGTTTGCTCATTATGCTCTTGTTTTTATTTATTCTCGGGCTTTAATTTATAACACTCAGGACCTTACCGAGACACATTTGTGTCTGAGGGACCCAGGCTCCCCTTCAACTCCTCTGTCTTTCTCATTGTTCCACCTGTCCCTGTTCTGCCTTCTTCCCAAGCATGTGGCTGGTGGTGGGTCAGGCTTGTCCCTGTACCACAGGAGGGAAAAAGCACGGCTGTGCTCTCAGGACAGAGGTTGCGCCTGCGTACACCCTCGGAAAATGACATCCTGCTGACTTCTGCCTGGCCAGGTGGGGCCTGAGGAGTCCAGGGAGTGGGCATCCCAGTCCTGCCGAGGGTGAGGTGCAGACCAGACTCCAGCAGCCAACGTGTGGGGACCACAGAATCACCAGATGTTGGCATTGGGAGGGTCTTGCCGGGGAAGTGACCTGCTAGTGCACCTTCCCACTCAGGGATGCTGCTTTCACGGAAATTGGGTGACTTTGTGAGTAGCTACATGCCCTGTGTCAGCTGGGCCCCCTGGGGGCTGCAATCCATTTCTCAGGTCCTGTGCTGTGAGGGGCTTGTATTGCAAAGGAAGCCAGAAATCTGGGTTGTTCTGTGAAATCACCTGAGTTTTAAATGCTAGTCATGAAGTCTGTAAGTTTTAAAATACCACAAAGGCCAACTAAGACATGTGTGGGTCACAGCCGCCTGAAGCTGCCAGTTTGTTTGCCCTGGAGCATGAGGGAAGACCCCCACTTCATGCCAGCCATCCCTCCATCTCTCAAGAGCATGAACATAGCCGGGCATTGTGGTGGGCGCCTGTGGTCCCAGCTACTTGGGAGGCTGAGGCAAGAGAATCACTTAAGCTCAAGAGTTTGAGGTTGCTGTGAGCTGTGTCGCCACGGTACTCTACCGAGGGCAATATGGTGAGACTGTCTCAAAAAAAAGAGTGTGAGCAGCTGACTTCCCTTACCCAGTGGCTGGGCCTTGCTGCATTTGGATGAGTATGTGTGTGGGTGCTGGTCTCTCATGACCTGGCTTAGGCAGGCTAACAGGGAAGGGCATGGTGTCCCCACCCTCATGATGGGTGCTGCATACCACGAACCTGGTGCCTGTTCCCAACATGCCTTGAGAACACCCCCCCCCCAGGACCAAGTACATCCAGCCTTTGAGTCCCACGTGCCCCTAAGGTCTCAAGCCAGCAAGGCCAGAACAGGGGCCCATGCCCACTGGAATGACAAAAGAAGTTGAGATGCAGGAAAGAGATCTGGCCCTGGCTTTGCCGCTGACCAACTGTGTCACCAAAAGCAGGTCGCTCTGAGCTTCAGATTCCTCACCTGTAACATGGGTATAAAATTCCTGGCTGTTTCACCAGACTGTCCTGAGTCCAAATCCAAGTGAGATGACAAAATGAAAGCATTTTTGGAATGAGAAGGGCCAGGCATCTTAGCACCTCCATTACTGGGCCTATCAGCCTTTCACTGCCCAAGATGACCTGTTTGCCAACTATGACCCGTCCACAACCACAGAATGGCCTCCTAGATTCCAAGGTGCCTCTCTGGACAGGACTGTGCAAGGTCCCACTGGCTCCTTGCCTGGCCAGGTCCAGCCACCTCCCAACATCTCTCTTCCCACCCCACTTCCTGAACAGGTCCTGGGCGGCCCCGTCGCTGTTCTGACTGTTCCCTCCAGTGTGCAGGACATGGCACAGGTGTGGTTGGGTCTCCACTCAGTCACCTACTTGCTGTATGTCCTTTTCTGGACCTGTCTCCATCTATAAAAGAAGGGATTGGATTAGTACAGAAGGCCCTTAATGAGGGCCAGGGGAGGGAGATAGGGGCTGTCTCAGCTACCGGAAGACATTCACGGCACCTACTGCTCAGGGTCCTGGGGTTCTGTGTGTCCTGCATGATGGGGCAGTCCCTCAGTACAAAAAATTACAGTCTGTACTCCTCAAAGAAAAATTTCTGCTGTTGAGAAACTCCATTGGGTAAACTCATAGGCCCTTCCAGACCTGCGATTCTGAACAAAAAAAGAAAAAATCACCCAAACTTGTAATCAAGCATTCTAAAAAGAAATTCCTACCTTGAAATGACAGCTCCTAGCTTTGCTGCCTCAGAGATGTAGGGCTGCTGCTGTGGAGATAAGCAGTCCAGCCCTGAGGGATCTGGAAGGTTCCTCCCAGCCCCAGCACTCTGTAACTCTGCAGTTAGAGATAATAGTGACACAGACTTTCCAGTCCCCACAGCCTGCAAAACACACTGGTTTCTTCCTTTGATAACCCTGCTGGCCCCAGGAGGTTCTAGATGAGGAGGTCATGGCTCAGAGTGGCCTAGAGATGCATTCAAAGTCACACCACTGGTGAGAGATGGACTTGGGGTCTGGACCCAGGGCTCTCTCTGCCCAGCTTCTTTGATAGGGTCCCCCTGTCTCCGCCCAAAGAGGCAGTGTCGGCTCACCTGCCTTCTCTGGGCAAGAGGAGCACCTCAAGACTCTGAAATGCAGTCCAGAAGGGCTAAACCGCCCCCCTCCAATACACACACACTCAAACTCACATTTATGAATATATATATATGTAATATATACATTTTATCATATATTTTAAAAATCAAATTTGGAATTTAAGGCAGGGATGTCCCAGGGAGGAAATTCTGTGAGCCAGCTTCTAGGAGGAGTCATAAGGTAGATGGCACCCCCTTCCTCAAAGGAGCATTGGCCCCACCAGTTCTAGGAACCTGAGCCACTCACAGTGGTAGCAAGATTAAAGGTCCAAGGGACCCAAGCCAAGAGTCCCAGTGCCAGAGGTGAAGTGTTTTGTTACTCCTCCTGGGCACCTTTTGGGCTCCCACCAGCCCTGACCACCCTGGCCTGGCCTGCCCTGCGTGGGACACACAGAAATATGTGGTCCAGGGTCAGATAGACAGAAGTGGCCGTGTTGCCTACTAAGTTGTCACTCTTTCCGCATCAGAGGGGTGCAGGTGACAAAAGAGGACCTGTGCTCTTAACCAAAGAATTTTTTAACAAGTAACCAAATGTCACCCTGTTATCTGAAATCCTTTAAGACCCTGCTGCCCAAAGGGTGGTCCCTAGAGCTGCTTAGAAGAGAAGCTTCCTGGCCCTCCCACCCCCACCCCCGGGCCTATACATCTGCATCTGCAGCCATGCTGGCCTCTTACACATCACACTTCAGCCCCTCTGGCCGCACTTTGGTTCAGGCCAGAGTCTTTGCCATTTCAGGTCCTTCCCACTCGCCATTCCCTCTGCCAGGAGGGCTCCTCCCCTAGCTTTTCACATGCTGGTATTCCTCATCCTCCAGATCTCAGACTAAATGTCCTTGCTTCAGAGAGGCCTTCCCAGACTGCCTGACCTGAAACAGGTCCCCCTGTGAGCACTCCTCAAGGTGCCTGCGGTTCCCTTGAGGAATATCTCACTGCTCATACTCGCCACTGTATGTGTGGTTTGTCGCGTGTCTGTGGCTTCCCCTAGAATGTGTGCTCCAGGAAGGCAGGCATCACACGGTCTTACTCACCCTGCTCCCAGCATCTTACCCGGGTCATGACAAAGCAGGCACGTGGTCAATACTGATGGAGTCAATTTTGAATGAATGAATAAGGGATAGAGACAGTCATGAAATGTAGGGCAAATATAGTTATCCCTCAATGGTTCGGGCTCACATTAACTATAGTGTAAATTAACCCATGGGCTCACTTTGCAAATGGGAACTGAGATCCAGAAAAGCATGCGGACTTGCCCATGGTCACCCAGCAAGTTTCTAGCAAGACAAAAGTCTTTGACCTTTCAGGCCTCAATGTCTCCACTCATGCTCTGACCCCGGTGCTGTAGGTTTGCGTGGCCTGACAATGCAGGAGGTTCACGGGGGCCACTGACCTACATTGTGAATAATTGCATTATGCAGAGGGACTCTCGGGCCAGCTGCTCTCCTTTTGCTGCACAGATGGGGGAGGCTTTCCCAGGCAGCTTCTGCGTGCCTCCCGCTGGGCAGCAGCCTGCCCAGGAGTCAGGTGTGAGCACTTCTGTCCTCTGGCCGTCTTAAAGAGTCATGGCCTCTCTGCCAGGCACAAACCCCTGCCAGACGGGAAAGAGCATTTTATCAGCTTCAGTCCAGCTTGCAGCACCAGAGCACCACCTTCACAAAGCTCTGGGGTCTCCCAGGGCAGCCACTACTGAATGTTTAACAATTAAGTCCTTCTTCCCTCAAACAGGGCCTCACAGTTTATAGAGCAGGGTTACCCCCCATCTTCCTTGGATTGGATTGAGGCTTGTGAGAGAGGTTGGGGGGGAACATGGTGAGAGAGGAAAGAGCACTGGTTTGGGAGTCAGATAGATCTGGGTTTAATATCATCTCCGAGACTTTTATTTGAGACAGAGTCTCACTCTGTGGCCCTGGGTAGAGTGCCATGGCATCATTATTGCTCTCAGCAACCTCAAACTCTTAGGCTCAAGCAATCCCCTTACCTCAGCAATACTGAGCAGCTGGGACTACAGGCACCCACCACAATGCCTGGCTAATTTTTCTATTTTTAGTAGAGACAGAGTCTCTACTAAAACCTCTTGTTCAGGCTGGTCTTGACAGCAGAGCTCAGGGGACCCACCCACCTCAGCCTTGTACATTGTTAGGATTACAGGCATGAGCCACCATGCCTGGCCCATCTCTGAGACTTTATAGCTGGAGATCTTAGCAAGTTACTTCATCTCTCTGTGCTTCAGTTTCCTTGTCTGTAAAATGAGCATAACCCCTCAGAGTCTTACGAGACCCCAATAAGATGACATGAATAGAACTCTCAAACTAGACATTAGCATACAGTCGTCACTTACGACATGGTACTGCTTAGTGTCCTTATGTCTGAGACAAGGTCACCCAATCTCCCTCTGAGCCTGGTCTCCTGGGGACTGTCCTGGTCTGACTAGGACAGGAGGCCCGTGAGGACAGCACTCTTGGCCACCCTATACTGATGCATCCGACCCAGGACAGTACCTGGCAGATGGTGATGCTTAATAGTTAGGTCCTAATGAATGAATGCTCAGGCAATTGCCCAGGTAAGCAACAAGTAAGGAAGAAAAATAAGGAAACTGAGAAAGCAAGTTGAAAATTCTTGTAGGCCAGTCATCCAGGGCAAGAGAAAAATTCTCACAGCAGTGTCAATGCTGCAATCCACAACTATCCAGAGGAAGGGGCTGAAGTCCAGGCCTGAGCCCTGGCCTGATGTGAGAGTCCAGCATGGCCTCTGCAGGGATCAGGGCCCCATTCTGCCTGGCCATGGCTGCATGGGCGGCCCATGCTGGGAGCAGGCCAAGTGCAGTGCCCAGATATAGCCTGGATCCTTCCCCAACAGCACCCAACCGCTGGCCAGGAAGGAGACTGGGTGGGTCCTTTACAGTGCATGGAAATATGGCCTTGTTTTAGTTCAGTGCCCTCCAGAGTCACAGAGGATGCTGCTGACAGCTTCACAAATTTCAGCCCCCCAAAGCCACAGTAGCTCTGGGTCCCCAGCAGAGGGTAAGTCGCAGCCACCAGGCTGGACCCTCCACATGGATATTTGACGCCCTCTAGTGGTGCCGTGCTTTGGTGTATGACAATGACACCGAGTTAGTGTTCAAGGGTGGCCCATACACCTGGGACCATGCTGAGGAGCTTTCTTTCTGTGTGCATGACTGTGCAGATCACTCTGAGCTCCCTTCCCAGGCAGGACTAAGGGGACCAGACAAGAGGCATGGCTTGTACAGTTTGCTTTAGGATTCAATGCAGGAGTCACTTGACTGCCTTCACAGACTCCCCATCCCCAGCCTTACAAGTATAGGACCCTTGTCACTCATAAACCTTCCTAGCCTCTGCCACTGGGATCGACATCCTGTGGCATGGAGAGGGAATGGTGTGAGGGCAACGTTAATGAGCAGATTTTTGTGGTTTATTTTGGGATCAGCACCTGCAAATGGGGGAAGTGAGCATGGAAGCAACTCTGCCTACCCTGGGTCCACTAACCTCTCTGCCACCAGGCCTAGGCCATGCTTAAGGCTACAGGAATGGGTGGGGAACTGAAAGGCCAGAGGTAAGAATTAGGATTTCAGGATTCAGAAAGGGGGAACCACTGACAAGGTAAAAGGTGACCTGGCTGGAATGTTGGCAGCGAGAAGGGGAAGTCTGTGTTAGCAGCAGCTCTGTAGAAACTTCCTGATGGGGTCTTGGTCAATCCTAAAGGACATATGAATCACCACTGGAGATGGCGACTTAGAAAGCCAAGGCGATCTGGAGCAGGGGGGTGGGCAGAGTCGCTCAGCGCCTCCTGCAGCACTGAGCTCAGGTCCAGGCCCACAGCTCAGCCGTGAACTCAGCAGGCTGCAGGACAGGGTCCTGTGGAGGAAAGCACTGTGGCACGTCTCTTCTCTGTAGATCTTCCCTCCTGAGGAAGGGGTGCGTAGATGCAAAGTGAGAGTTTGGGATTATTCTGGTGGGCCCCAGAGGAAAGACGAGCCCCAGTAGGTGGAGGTCCAAGAGAAGATCCAGGTTTAACAAAAGAATGGGTAGGGCATGGTGACTCATACCTGTAATTCTAGCACTTTAGGAGGCCGAGGCAAGAGGATCACTTAAGCCCAGGGGTTCAAGACCAGCCCGAGCAACATAGTGAGAACCTGTCTCTATAAAAGATAAGAAAAATTAGCAGGGCATGGCAGCGTGTACCCATAGTCCCAGCTACTCAGAAGGACAAGGCAGGTGGATTCCTTGAGCCCTGGAGTTGGTGGCTGCCATGAGCTATGATCATGCCACCACACTCCAGCCTGGGTGACAGAGTGGATCTTGTCTCCAACAAAATAAATAAAAATAAAATGATGATGTAACCATCTCACCAAGAAGAGGAGAAGGTGGCTTCCTGTCACTGGGACCTTTTCAGGTTCCCAGAAGGAGAGCTTCATTCCACTGAACAGCAATGTATGACAGAAGCAGTCCTATACTATACAGAATCTAAGATTCCATCATAAATCACTGCTTTTCATTGTAGAATGACAGACGTTATGATCATTAATGGTTTTACTATTCATGCATGATGGCAGTGGGCCCATGCTACTGCATTCTGATGTCCCTTGGATTGTTAGACATTAGAGAAACCCAGATTCTGCCACTGAGTCACTGTTGACCTTGGGACCAGCCTGGTCTCTTTAATTAAACAATGAAAAGAGATTAGGAAACCCCAGTACTCTTAGTAAAGTGCAGTCCAGCTCCTGGGTGGGTAGCATTGGGGGAAAATCTCTGGCCTTGGCCCCTCTGGCTTTGGTTTCTAGAGATCAGCTTCCCCCAAGATGTCTCTCACTGCACAGGCCTAGGGAACACAGCTGTCCCTTCTAGCTCTCAAGTCTGACTGTGGACTTGATGCACAGAGGGCCCAGCTAAGGGCTTTCTGTGACTGAGACAATAAAAGGGACATCAAACCTGAGAGAATATGCAGCTGGATGGTCTGGCTACCAAATGGCCTGAGCCCACAGGCCCCAACCCACCCCCTCTTAGTTTCATATGGGAACATCATTGTTTCATTCCCCAGTTCTCAGGAATCGTTAGAGGACAAGGTCAAAAGGCCTAAGACCTGCCTCCTTGGTCCCATCTAAGTATTCCTTCTTTCTAGTGATTAACCCTGGGGATGCCCACCTTTACCCTCAGGGGCATGGCTTTACCCTGGTCCCTAACAAGACAACTCCATGAGAACACAACATCCTGAATATAAATCTTTGACATTAAACTAAACCTTTAGTGGGATCTATTCTCAAGGCAAACACATTTTGCAAAGAAATCTTCAACTTTACTGAGGAACTTCGTTGTTGATAGTTGTATGGCTATTATCAGCTCTGAAACTATTTTGTGTCTACTGTAGGATTGAACAGGTGAGAAAATATTTTGATGCTATTAAAAGTCAGAGATCTCACTGTAGGAGAAAAGTGATGCAAATATGGACAGAAGGAAGCAAGCAAGAACTCCGTGGTGCTAGATTTTATCTGTGTCTATAGACCGATGATGATGATAGGTAGAGCGAGCCTGGAAGTAATGACACCCTAGAAACAGTGAGAACATTAAGTGCACAGATCTTGATTTCTAAACACCACTGTCCACTAAAAAGAGCCAGGACTCCTGAGAGAAATGTCTGAGTCCAAGGCTGAGGCAAGGAAAAGTACAAGGAGAGAATGAATTATCTTGTGCCAAGAAGTAAGAAAGTGCTCAAAAAACATTATGGGAACATGTGGGGAAAATACAGGAGGCAACATGAAGGAATTTTTCACTGGCAGAGTCTGGAAAAGTTTAAACATCAAAATGAATAATGATAGCGATGGATTATGAAATAGTGAATTATAAAGGAACCCATGAGTCCATACGGATATGCATAAATGAATGGGAGGAAAGGAAAGCCCTTGCTTCGGTTGAATGCCAAGCGTGTAAATGAAATGATAAAGTTAGAAAATTATCATTTTGCAGCTACCAAAATAATGACTCAGGTAAGAATCATCAGTGGACACTGAAACCACGGAGTGAATGTTTGTAGGGAAACAGAACACTCACACAGTCTTAAAGTAGCTCCCACCGATTACTTATCATTTACAAGGGGCAAGTGGTAACTTTCAAGTGGAGATTTCAAGACATGCAGACGTCACCTCAACCAAGTGATCACAGGTAATGTCACAAAGTGCCATCAAGTACTCCTGATGTGAATCCTACTTATGTATCCTTGGCAATCTTTCCAAGGATACATAATATGAGTCTAATCATGAAAACACATTCAGGCAAACCCAAATTGAGAAACATTCTACAAAATAACTGAACTGAATTCTTCAGAAACAGCAACATGAAAGACCAAAGTAGACTGAGGAATTGTTTGATATTAAAGGAAACCAGAGAGATATGACAAATAAATGTAACACATGGGCTTATTATTAGATCCTGCTTTGGAAAAACCCCAATTGCTTTAAAGGGTGTTATTGGGCCAACTGGAACTGGCAAAATTTGAAAACAAATAGTTTATTAAATAATATATTGCATCAGTGTCAAATTTCTTGAATTTGGTTATGTAAAAGAATCTCCTTGTTCTTGGAAAATACATGCTGAAATATTCAGGGGTAAAGGATAAGGACATCTGCAACTTATTCTCAAATGATTCAGAAAAAAATGTATAGTAGGCATTGTTTCATTTCCTGGATGTCTTTTTCCCCTTTTGCCACCATCTGGATGATTCTATTCTAGAGTTTCCCAATTCAAATTCCTGAGAGGCAGAGGACATGCTTGGAGCGGGTCCGCAGAACACTCTGTACAAGGAAAACCCATAAGACTCTGAACAGCCTCTGGATTGGCTGCCTGGGGTCAAGTGTCCATCCTTTGTCCAATGAGCTCCAGCCCAGGATGAGTCATGAGATACATAACTCGGCTGCCATTACAGCTCTAGCAATGGAGCAAGAGAGTCCTCTCAGAAGGGGTTGGCAGGGCCCAAGTTTATCCCGGCCAGTACATCCTCTATCTCCAGCTGTCCAAGTTAACTCCAGAGACACCAGAAGGCCTCCTGACCTAACTCTGTGTCTCATTTTCACCCTCACTCTTTCAACATTAGAGATTCCTGCACTGAGCCACATCTCATGCTAGGTCCTAGAGCACAGGAGTGACCCTACCTTCAGGAGCTCTGCCCCAAGTTGGAGAGGTATGAAGAATGCAGAGAACTGGAGTGCAGGGTTGAATCACAACCAACAAATGAAAGGCAGTTAACGCTAGCTGAGGCCTGAGCCCCACAGCATGGGAACGTAGAGAGGGGGTCCAAATAGCCTCCTGGGTATTAGCACTGGCTATGGCTCGTGGAAGGGGAAAGGGCTCTCAGCTAGGGACCCAGCTGCTGGAAAGGTGCCCAATGCCATTCCTGGAGTGTCTGTTTTCTCTTTGCACAGCCGGACCCAGCAGGACGGGACATCTCCATCCGCCCTCTCCTGGAACACTGTGAGAACACCCACATGACCATCTGGCTTGGCATTGTCTATGCCTACAAAGGGCTTCTCATGGTAGGTAAAGAGCAGGAGACAGAGTTGGGGGGACACTTCTCTGTCGGGCTTCTCTCTCCCAGGGGCCTCCGTCAGCATAAAAATAAACAGAGCCCCCACGATTGAGCTCTTACTCTCTGCTAGACCCGGTGCCTGCAACGTGCTATCTCAGTTCCCACAGTTCTCTTGGGAGACAGGTACAAATCATTTCCTCATTTCACTGACGAGGATGCTGAGGCTTGGTGTCTTGCCCAAGGTTCCCCGGCTAGTAAGTGGTAGAGTCTAGACCTTAACCAGAGAGTAACCCCAAAGCCTGCGAGTACACCTCACACCTGTCACTGTCACTGCCTCCAGGAATAGCAGTCTGCTGACATCAGTGCATGCTCGCCTCCTGCACTTTATCAGATCCTCTCTACACCCATCCCTATTTATGTGATGGGCCGGGTGGAATCACATGTAGAATGAGGACATGAAGCCTTGGAGAGGTTAGATGATTTGCCAAAAGCTACCCAGTAACTCCGATCTCTGAACGCAGCCCTCTTTGCACTCTACTCATCTGTTAAAATCAAAGAGAAGGACAGAAAGACAAGGAAACTGCATAGGTCTCTGACCAGCCTCTGGACTGGCTGCCTGGACGCAAGCTTCTGTCAAGGGAAGCATGTCGTGTCAATGACTGGAGCTTCTCTCTGACCCTTATTAAATAAAGAGAGGGAAATTAAACTTTCCAGGATCCTTCCAGCCTTGATTTTCCTTGATTCTGAGACTCTGTGAAATTAGATTATGATGAATCATATTGACATCTTTAAACTGCATTTATCTGTAATGTTTTGATCATTCGTTTTCTTCTCCCACCTACTTCCAAAAGTGATTGGGGATGACTGTATCTCTTCTAGCCAAGCTGATACCTTTAGCCAGACCATGTGAATAAAAACTATATTTGACAGCACAGATGCTCTACTATTTACAGTATATGCAGGGAACTGTCCACAGCCCTCCTGGCCCTTAAGGTTTATAACTGAAAACTCACTCCCACCCCTACCCCTTCTGTTCTGGAACCACAAAATCTCAGGGCTAGAAAGAGCATGCTCAGCCCTGGAGGCTGGAAGCCTACAATGAAGGCAGGATTGGTCTCCCTCCAAAGGCTCTAGGGAAGAACCCTCCCTTGCCTCTTTCAGGGTCTGATGTCCCCAGCCATTCCTTGGCTTATGACTGCATGACTTCAATTTCTACTTCCACTGTCACCTTCTCCTCTCTCCAATTCTATGCATTGTGTGTCCTTTATAAAGACACCCGTCATTGGACTCATGGCCCAGCCACATAACCCAGAATGTTCTCATTTCAGCATCTCTAACTATATCTGCAAAGACCCTTTTTCCACATAAGGTCACAGTCTTCAGGGATTAGGATATAGACATATATTTTAGGGCCATTCAACCCACTACACACGGGTTGCTTTTCTAGACAATTCTTCCTTGTCTTCAGCTAAAATCTGCCTTGGTGTAACTTATGCCATGAACTCTCATTCTACTCCTCGAAGGCCTAGGAACAAGTTACTCTTTGTTCCTGACACTCTTGAAAGTGTCAGAGATTTGTAGCCAACCACCAGGTCCCCAGAGTGGCCCACGTTTTGTGACTAGTAGAGGCTCTCACAAGGGTGTGGTAGCACAGAAGAGGGCACAGTAACTTCCTATTAGGGAGCCTGAGTCCCAGGCACCCATCCAGCTCTGGCACTCACACCATTGGACCTTCACATGGCCAAGCCTCTGCTTCCTCTACAAGATGGTATGACTGCTGTGGGACCCAAGGGGTCTCATGGGAAGGAACTAGCATAAAACAGGCTTTCAACAGTTTTAAGTTGGTTTCCTCCTCTCAGTATCTGGTTCCTGGGCCTCTGGCTCCCCATTTTAAACAGAAAATTTTAGAAGCAATAAATCAGGCAGTGAGCCTATAAAGTTGGAGAAAGGATAAAGAACAACCATCATTGTATGAAATAATATCAATTATAAAATAGCTTTAAACTTACCTTCGTACAGAACATTCAGTCTACAAAATGCTTTTACATCCATCCTCCCATTTCATCCACACGGAAACCCTCTGAGTTGGTACTATTATCATTCCCATTTCACAGATGGTGAAACTGAAGTATTGAGAAGTAAAGTGACCTGCCTAAAGTCACCCAGCCAGTGGATGAAAGAGCAGATTCCATATTCCCTGCATTGTGTTCAGCTCCCTTTGACCATGTGGGTTTATGCTGCCAAACTAAATCAAACCTCTAAACATAGGTCCTCAGGTTAAACCTATCTTTAACCTCTAAACATAGGTTAAATGGTTCGTGCAGCTGTCAGATGCCCTGAGCTGCCCTGCTGAAGCCAAAGGAAGAAAGGTCTTTGTGAAGAGGCCTCCTGCAGGGGCTGCACTGAAGTGGTGGCCCCTGTGCCAGTCACAGTTTTGGCTCTTCTCCTTCCTACCACACCACCATTCTGCCCTCCACCTCCCTGCACTGCCCCTGCATCCTGCCACACATCCTCCTTCAGATCGTAGTTGGCCTCAACCCTGTCTATTTCTATAAAAGATGTATTGGTTAGGAGCCAAGCTGCAAGTGATAATAATAATAATAGTAGTTGAAGAGATAGGAAATTTCCTTCTCAGGTATGCCTAGTCCAGAGGTAAGCAACCTAGGGCTGGTGTAAGGGCTCCCAGAATCTCAGCTCCTTGTATCTGTGGCCTTCACGTTGTCATTACACAGCTTCCACATCATGGTGTAAGATGCCTTTGTGGTCTAAGGCAGCTGCTGAGGCTGCTGTCACGTGCCACTCCAGCTGTTAGGAAGGAAGAAAAGCAACACCCCTTCTTTTTAAAGACATTTCCTACCTGGCTCCCAGGGAAGCTGGGAAACTTAGTCTCTATGCTGGGTGCATTAGGGGTAACAGGCGTCCTAGACACAAGAGATCTGCTCCATTTAATAGAAGAAAACACTAGCCTGGTCTGGAGACACAGTCCACTTTTTCTACCTGTCACTCTTTGCCGTCAGCAGGCCCCTTCCTCCTCTCTGGGCCTTAGTGTTCTCTAGAGAGTGAGGGGAGGAGGTTAAGATTTTATCTGAAGTTCCTTCTGATTGTGGGACTGTGGCCTCCACGGGGAGGTCTGTGTGTCAACCAGTCATGGGGACGAAGGAGAATCAGTCAAGTCTCCTGTCTGCATTTCCTAGCAGAACCCAACTCAGGGCCAGGAGAGAAGACAGACAGCCCAGAGCGGAGCCCCCAAGCCCCACCTCCTGAGTAACCCTCTGTCCTTCTGCTCTGGTTCCCATCGAGCAGCTTCTCCAAGCATTGAGTGTGCCACCCCTTGGTAACGACCATCTCCCTTTTCTGTTCACCATTTCAGTTGTTCGGTTGTTTCTTAGCTTGGGAGACCCGCAACGTCAGCATCCCCGCACTCAACGACAGCAAGTACATCGGGATGAGTGTCTACAACGTGGGGATCATGTGCATCATCGGGGCCGCCGTCTCCTTCCTGACCCGGGACCAGCCCAACGTGCAGTTCTGCATTGTGGCCCTGGTCATCATCTTCTGCAGCACCATCACCCTCTGCCTGGTGTTTGTACCGAAGGTAGCCCCTGGCTCTAGCCTCTGGCTCCATCATGAGGGCATTGTGGGGCTCTCTCCATTTTCTAAACATTTCCTGAGGAAGACACTCATGTTGTAAGAGGTTTAAAAAACACAGAGAAGCAAAAGCCAGATTCTTCAGAAATCTCCCATAGACCCTTCCCTCAAAAATAATCGCTAGTAATATAATGTTTGAGTGTTTTTTTACTATTTATATTTTTGATGTGTTTCCTTCCAGTCTTTTTTTCTTTAATGGCTAGGAGGTACTACTTGTTCAGATGTAAGTATAGCACACATTGTTTTGTGGTTTGCCTTTTTTGCTTAGCTTTTTTTCTTTTGTATTTTCCCACACTCATAACTATCACTGAGTACCTATCCATTTGCTCCCTTATTGGTGGGCATTACAGTTGTTTGCAGATTTTTTTATATTATAAATGAACATATTTTTCTGCATATTTTCCTTGTTTTCAAGTATTCCCTTAAGTTAGAGTTTTAATAGCCACTTACATTTTCCATTTATCAAAAGGCTGACCTTCAGGACCCCCCCGGAAAAGATATTTTTCAAATATCATCTCACCTAGCAGCAGGCAGGTGAACCAGAGGCCTTAACCTCTAGAAGTCCCCTGCAGTAAGGCAGTCTGTGCAGAGGGAAGCTTGACCTCAGTGGGTCTCAAGAGTAAAGGAAAGATCAGGAAAGAGAGTGGGGAAGGAGTTGCTGACCCAGGTGGGGGAGCGTCTCAGAGAAAGGGAAGAGGAGAGGTTACTTGGGGTCCATTTAGGCAAACAGGCCATCCATGGTGCCTCCATCCTTCAGGGCATCCAGTCAGTCCCAGCACACTGTCAGCTCTATCCTAGAATACCCCTGGTGTATACACCTGCCTTTTCCCCTAGTCGTCCACACCTGCCATGGCTACAGGCCAAGGCATGGCTTCTCTGCCTGCACTCTGATGCTCTCTCCATCCCATAGATGCCAGATGCTTCTCTAAGCCAAGCCCCAATTGTGCTGCTGTGCTCTGTACCCCCCAATAGCTCCTCATTGCCCTACCGGATCTAGGATCAAGTCTATGATGCTGGGGGGAGGAGCTTTCAGACCCTCAGGTATCTGCCATTCTCCCCAGAAAATCCTGCCCACCATCCAAACTGCTCTCCTGCATAAGTACACTAAGCCCTGCATTTGCTTGTGCCATTTCCTCCCCCTTGGAATCCTCTTACTCCACCACCCCTCCAGACCCTCCGCAGAGCCCAGCCCAGGCCACAGCTCCATGGTGTGTCCTCTGGCCCTGATACCTTCTCTCCTGGTCAGATTGAGTTCTTCCTTCATCCCCACCCCACACCATGAGGTCCTGGAGGGCAGGGGCCATAACTCACTCAGCTCCTGCTCTCCAGGGCTGAGCCCAGAGCCTGCCTTTTAGAGGTATTTCTAAAAGAAATGGGCAAAGACAGGGTCAAGTGACAACTTTTTGTTTCATATAAAGAATGTCTTTGAATGCAGCTCAGCCTTGTCCAGACTTCTAACCCACAGAAAGTGTGAGATGATAAATGTGTGTTGTTTTAAACTGCTGAAAAAAACAAAAACAAAAACCTGTTTTTATCGGTGATGGAGCTAGTTACCAGCCTGTCCCCAGAACTCATCAGTGATTCTAACAAACAGAGGCTTTCCTCTTTCACATCATTTTCGTAACTGTCACCTTCAGGGCGTATTTTCTACAGGGAGCAAGGGTCAAGGCAGAGGACACTCAAATGGAGCTGGGCCTGAGGGCCCCTTGTGGCTTCTGCAGGATGATGAGATAAAGGTGACATTATAGCCAGGTGACCAGATTTCTACTGGCCAGGAAGGACACCAAGGCTCGGTGAGGAGAGGAGGCCTGCCCAAGGTCACACACGGCGAGTGGCAGAGCCTGGCCTAAGCCCAGGGCTCCTGATGCTCAGCCTGTGGCCTTCCTGGGCCCTGCTGTCTCTAGCACAGGACCCGCGGGGAGGACAGCAGTGGGGGATGGGAGGAAGGACTCAGGGCTCCCTTTTCAATCCTGCCCTTCCCCCCTTCATCCCCTCAGCTCATCACTCTAAGAACAAACCCAGATGCAGCAACTCAGAACAGGCGATTCCAGTTCACTCAGAATCAGAAGAAAGAAGATTCCAAAACATCCACCTCTGTCACCAGTGTGAACCAAGCAAGCACATCCCGCCTGGAGGGCCTGCAGTCAGAAAACCATCGCCTCCGGATGAAGATCACAGAGGTACCTCTCTCCATACCCTGTTCTCCCCCTTGAGTACCTCTGACCTGGTGCAGGGACGCTCCATCTCCTCCAGACTGTCCACACCGTATGCAGCATGGCCATGCAGCCCCATCTGCTGCAGTTACAGCTGCAGGAACCAGGGGTAACAAAACAAGTAGAGGCAGTTTGTCAAATTCCACATGAGTTATTGCCCACCTGGCCCAGGCTCCTGGAGTCCAGCAGTAGTCCACTGAAGCCATCCTCAGGAAGAAAGCAATTCACAGAGATGTGCAAGCCTCCAGATCATGGTGGCTTCTAAATCAGTGTTGTTTATCTGTCTGTCTCTCTCTCTGTCACTCCCCCAACATAACCCATAACCACTCACATCTCCATGATGTACAAGAAGATCAGAGGGAAGGAAAAGAAACTTTTCAGGAGGGGAGTTTCCTGCAGCAGACCTTACCTTTATCCTGACTTTTCTTAACTACTTCCAGAATGTCCCAGAAAGGCCACACTCAGATTCCTTTGTGCCCAAGCCACACCTCAAATTCTGGCCTTTTTATACCAGGGAGGGGAAACCAAATTACCTCCCTCTTCTCCAACCCTCCCTAAGGGTATGAACAGACCCATAGTCTGCAGGCTGTGTATTCCTTTATAAAGCGACTCTGGCCAGGCGTGACAGCTCACTCCTGTAATCCTAGCACTCTGGGAAGCCAGAGGAGGTGGACTGCCTGAGCTCCCAGGTTCAAGACCAGCCTGAGCAAGTGCAAGACCCATCTCTGAAAATAACCAGGTGTTGTGGTAGGCACTTGTCGTCCCTGCCACTCGGGAACCCGCGACAAGAGAATCATTTGAGCTCAAGAGTTTGAGGTTGCTATGAGCTATGATGCCACAGCCCTCTACTAAGGGTGACAAAGTGAGACTCTGCCTCCCCCTCTCAAGAAAAAACTCTGATTCAATGTGGGGGAAGGCATGAAAGTAACAGAGGTGCGCTGGCTACGTTGCTGCCATAAACAGGCCCCCAAATATGGTGGCCCACAAAAAAAAATGTTTATTTCTCTCTCACCTAATGTTCCTGAGGAGAGAGGCCCCATTTGGGTAGCTATTTCCCATGGTCATGGCTGGACTTGATTCCTTCTCTCTGCCAGTCTCAGGGGACAGATAGGTAGAAGGCACTTCCTAGTCTCAATCTCAGTAAGTCCACAAGAGGGCCTGACTTTTAAGCAAGTAATACAAAAACTGCACACACATTTCTGCTCCAGTCACAGTGGTAAGAACTTACATGAGCCCAGTTAGCCGCAGAGGAGGCTGGGAAATGTAGTGTCCGGATGAACAGTTGCAAGGAAGAAATGAAATACAGGGTCGCCAGATTAGATACAGGATACCAGGCTCGGCGCCTGTGGCTCAACGGGCTAAGGCGCCAGCCATGTACACCTGAGCTGGCGGGTTCAAATCCAGCCTGGGCCCGCCAAACAACAATGATGGCTGCAACCAAAAAATGGCCAGGTGTTGTGGTGGGCGCCTGTAGTCCCAACTACTTGGGAGGCAGAAGCAAGAGACTCGCTTGAGCCCAGGAAATGGAGGTTGCTGTGAGCTGTGATGCTATAGCACTCTATCCAGGGTGACAGCTTGAGGCTCTGTCTCAAAAAAAAAAAAAAAAAAAAGAAATAACTCTGGGGTCTGGGCACCCATAGGTCAGTGGTTAGGGCGCTGGCCACATGCTCTGGAACTGGTGGGCTCGAACCTGGCCCGGGCCTGCTAAAGAAACAAACAAACAAAAAGTAGCCGGGCATTGTGGTGGGTGCCTATAGCCCCAGCTACAAGGGAGGCTGAGGCAAGAGAAACTCTTGAGCCCAAGAGTTTGAGGTTGCTCTGTGCTGTGATGCCACAGCATTCTATCCAGGGTGACAGCTTGAGGTTCTGTCTCAAAAAAAAAAAGATACAGGATACCAGTTAAATCTGAATTTCAGATCAACAACCAATCATATTTCTTAGTATAAAGTACTTGGGATATACTTATACTAAGAAAGGACTCATTGTTTATCTGAAATCAAATTTGACACTGCCTTTTTATTGGCTACATCTGGCAGTCCCTGGAAGGCCTCACAGTAGTCTGTCCCCAAGAGCCTGTGTCTGTGCAGCTCAAGATGACTGCTTTAGGACAGGGCAGCCCACCACCAGCCACCAGAGCAAAGCAGGGAAGGTTTCTGACCCCAAAGCCATTGCAGGTTCTGTTTTAGTGCAAGACCGCTCTGTGATTAGTAATAACTTATCTCTGTGCCTTGACATTTGACTTCTACTTGCACACTCCAGCATTGAGGAGTTCAGTCACTTTAGGACACCCAAGCCTGTTTAAGACCTTGAAAATGTTGGCTTGCTTTTCCTAGAATTGAATCACGATCTGGCCTCCTATTTCTCCCACACTTCCACCCTAGACCTGCCATTTGAGTCACATAGAAAAGGGTAATCTCTCTTCTCCATGTGAAAACATATTAATTATGATTTGATGGCTGTGCTCCTGTCAGCACTTTACAGTTTAAAATTCTCCTCCCTCATTCTGTAGTGGTATGCCCACTACCTACCCTCCCCACCAACACACCTTCCCAGGCTTTCCTGGAGCTGAGTTGCCCCAGAGCTTGCACCTGATTTTTGTATAATCTGGGGATGACAGGGACCCATCCTGACTACTCCTCTCCATGCGCCTCTGCTGGTCTGAGTTTCCATGACAATGTGAGGCTCAGAACGGACTAGCCTGGCATATCTGTCCTTCCCACTGATACCTTATTAGGTATCAGTAATAATTATCATAGTAGCAGGTTCCCCTTATTAGGTGTCAGACACCGGGCTAAACTTTCCACCATTATCTCATTTAATCTTCACAACTGCCCCCACTGTTATTATTCCATTCTACAGACAGAGAAGTTGAGACTCCATTCTCATAGGGCAGGACACAGGCAGTCAGGGGCAGCCCTGGGTTGGCACCTAGGCCTGATCAACTCCAGAGCTGGAGCTCTTCCCCGTCCCTGCCCCACCTCCCTGGACTTGCTGAGCTGCTCCATCAAGGTGCAAACTTTCACTGAGCACGCCCTTACAAAGCCCAGGCCCCCTTCATCATAGCTTCTCCTTACACAAGAGATGACAAGGTCCTGCATCTCTTCCCCAAGATGTAGCATCCCCCTGGCCCTCAGTGCCCCCTGAAGCCAGGAGGAGCTCCAGCTGCCAGGGCTGGGGCAGGAGCAGCATTGAGGATGCTGACTCAGCTGGAGCCTTTGTCTTCTAGCTGGATAAAGACTTGGAAGAGGTCACCATGCAGCTGCAGGACACACCAGAAAAGACCACTTACATTAAACAGAACCACTATCAAGAGCTCAACGACATCCTCAGCCTGGGGAACTTCACTGAGAGCACAGGTGAGAGGAGGCGGGGCCCTGGAGTCCAGACACCACTGTCCATCCTCCATCCTACAGATGAAGAAACTGAGGGGCGGAGAGGGCAGGGGACTGGTCTGAAGCCACACACACAGCTGGGCCACTGGAAGCCCTGTCTCTTGACCACAGCTTCGTGTCCACCTGGAACCCCTGCCTGCCTGGACCTGGGCCTTCTATTTCCCGTGCCTGGGGTTCCAATTCTACACGTACACACTGTGGCTGGCATTCCCAACATACTGACTGGGGGCATATTTCGTTTTCCCTTTGGTTCTTAGCAAGCAGTCCACCTTTACCTCCCTGAACAAGGTTTCACAGTTTCAAACACACCTCATCAATGTATAAGAAAAGAGTGGTCGGGAAGACACGTGATGATGCCCACCCTCGCCACCCACCCGGGAATGCCAGCCACAGGAATACAAATCAGTTGGAGCCTATCTTTCTTTCGGGAAAAAATGTAAAGATAACCAGTGTTGGTAAGAGTGTTTGGAAATGAGCATTTTCCAGCAACATTATGAAAGTCAGTCTGGCAACTCCACTAGCAGGAACCTGCCCCTTGCAAATACTCCCATGTGGACAAAAACATAAACACACAGATGTATGTCCCAATGTTAGTGGTAGAAAATCTGAAATGGAATGAAATGTTCATCATTTGGAGTTGTTTCATTAATTGTGATACAAGCAAATATGGCACACTATACAGCTATTAAAGGGAGGTGAAGTGGGGGGGTCTGTTAGCGCAGATATGGAAAGATCTCCAAGTGAAAAAAGCAAGATAAAGGCCATCACTGTGATTATGATACACACCTGTGTGTGTGTAAAAGCACATTTTTTAAAACATTTGAAAGAACAAACACCAAATTGTTCAAGGTATTCCCCTGTGTGGAAAGGAATGGTATTACAGAAGGTGGAGGAGAGAGACTCCTACATTTTCTTTTTCATATTTCTCTATTTGCATTTTTCATTAGCATGTAGTCATTTATTTGTTATGAAATTATTTTTTAATCAATGAAAAATCCTTTGTTTCTTTTATTCTTACTACATAGGTAATAAGTATTCTTATTAGATTAATAGGAGCAACATTATATAAGATAATTGGTTGCAAAAATGTTGAAGGTGAGATAATGACAAAGTAATTTTGAGAATAAAAATGACCCCTAAAAATTTTAGTATTGGGTAAAGGTGGGAATTTCAAATGAGCGAAAAACTGAGTTTTAATAAATTTTATTGGTAAATGGAAAACCAACTGAAAAAGAGAAAAGGTAGATCCTTACCTCACACCTTACACCAAAATTAATTCCAGATGGAAAAAAGATTTAAATGTAAAAAATGAAACAATGAAGGTACTAGAAGAAACCAAAGGAGAATTTTTTTAAACAATCTCAAAGAGGAAAGGTCCTTTCTCAGTATGATGCAAAACAAAACCATAAAAGGAAAGGTTGATAAATTTAGATACAGAAAATTATTTTCACAATGCAAAATCCATGATAAGTATAGTCAAAAAAATCAAGCAACAAACTCATGCAAAAAATACTTTAACTGATATAACAAGTTTGTGTCCTTATATATAAGAAGATTTATACACTTTAGTAAGATAAAGATCAACAACCCAATAGAAACATGATCAAAAGAGAGTTCTCATAAAAGAAAATGAGAATGATTCTTACACTTATGAAAAGATGATCAATCATGCTCCTTATGAAAGGAATGCAAATTAAATCTGCAATGAGATTGCATTTTCACCTCTAATATGAGCAAGAATCAAAGATCAAAAAGTTGCTAAGAGTGCAAGGGAATAGGTGAAGAGAAGGCACGCTCATTTATTGCTGGTTGAAATAGAAATGGTTCTGACTCAGCAGTTCCACTTTTGGAATTTTATCCTATGTGTCTTAGTCTGTTTGTACTGCTATGATAGAACACCACAGACTTGGTAATCTGTAAACAACAGAAATTTACTTCTCACAGCCCTGGAGACTAGGGAGTCCAAGATCAAGGTGCCAGTAGATTTGGTATCTTTCTCCACTTCTGAGATGAAGCTTGAACTGCTGCATCATTCAGAGGGGAGAGATGCTGTGTCCTCCTGACAGTAGAAAGGATGAAAGGGAGTGAACCCACACCCTCCAGCCCTTTCATAAGGGCCCTGCTCCCATGCATGAGGGCTCCACCTCATGACTTAATTGCCCATTCCAGGCTTCACCCCACTATCACAGTGGCCGTAAAGTTCTAGCACATGAATTTGGGGGGACACATTCAGACCACAGCATTAGGTATATAGTCAGTTCTGGTTATTTGTGACAGCAGAATCACATTTATTTCATCACATATTTATAAATATAAATCACATATTTATTTCTGCAGAATCACATCAACAGTAAATTAGCCATTACTGGGCATGGCATCTGTGGCTCAAAGGTGTAGGGTGCTGGCCCCATATACTGGAGGTGGTGGGTTCAAACCTGGCTCCGGCCAAAAACCTCAAAATAAAAAGATGAATAAATAAATAAATAAATAAAATAAAGGTATTCCTTATTAAAAAAAAAAAAAAAAAGTAGCCATTACTCCCAGGGGAAATACAGGGTTAAGATCCTGTAAGCCTCTTGCAGGTTGACATTTTTGTCAGCCAGTCAACACATAAATTTGTTTTTAGGTGTGTTTCTGTTTAAAGACACCTTCTTCTGTATACATTTTAGTCATTAACATTGCACTCACGGCCAACAATGCTATAACACATGCGTGATGGAACCTGATCTAACACACACATGTATCTTCTCTGTAAAACATACCACGGCCCTCTTCTGCTTAGAAACACTGGACAGCACTTCAGCACTATGCTTGGGGGGAAAACCACTAAGAAAAAGCACACAAATATGAAAAACATGTCCCTAAATAACCTCAAAAAAGATAACCTACTTAACGTGTAAGAGCTGAAAGAAGGTGGAGCCATCACCTTGTTCAACCTCAGCTAGGAACATGTTCATCGGCCAACTAGAATTTGTCAAAACTCTGTGCATGTCAGCAAATAACCACAAAAGCATGGAGAGGATTGATTTGGCGGTTACAAATAAATTTTAGCAAGAAGACGAGGCTGCAAATATGGAATCCATTTATAATTAGGACTGTACTCGCAGGGGTGCAAAATGACAGACATATAAGGTTACCCACTTCAGCAAAAGCCAACATAAACACCCATGCTGCTCTCCAGACCAAATGAATCCAACTCTCTCAGGTGGGAGCCAGATTTATATACGTATTTATATCTCCCCAGATGGTTCTGAAGCACAAAAAGAATTGAGAGAATTTACATCACCATGTTTGGTGGCTACACAATAATCCTTTGAATGGAGGCCCCGTAATTATGTTACGAATCTGTTATTACCGGACCAATTCGGATTCCAATTTCAATATTGTAAATGATGCAAATTGAACATCTTGTATATAACTTTGCATATATCCTTGATTATTTCTTTAGAACAGTTCCCAGAAGTGGAAATTCTAGGTAAAAATAGGCACTTTTTTGTGATGTGTGATACATATTGACAGTGCCCCCCCCAATACGATTATGTCAATTTATACATCCCCCAGTGGTTTACTGACTATTATTATTCTTTTCAGTCTTTGAAAATCTTATCAAAATTATACTTGGAGATTTTTCTTTTTTCTTTGTCATTATATCCTTTTGTGACCATGAAAAGGGACTTAATATTGGAACCACTCATTTCTAAGTTATGTTGCTTATATTAGTCAGCTTGACTCGCCGCCTCCTCCTTTTTTTTGGAGTGGAGGAGGGCATGAGGCATGCCACACACACACACGCAGAATGCTGCTTCCATCCCAGGGCAGGGGCTTCCCAGATCACTGCTTGGTCCTGGGAGAGCCACTACACAGACCGCTCTTAATGCAGAGAGATGATGGACTCTTTTGCATTCTCTCTCCTTGGGCATCATCCTACAAAAACTTGCATTATTAATTTTTAAAAAGTTAACAGAATGTGTTGTGATATTATTGTTTTGCATTCAGATGGGGGAAAGGCTATTTTAAAAAATCACCTAGATCAAAATCCCCAGCTGCAATGGAACACAACAGAACCCTCTCGAACATGCAAAGATCCTATAGAAGATATAAACTCTCCCGAACAGTAAGTACCTTCTCCTTGAAAATTATTACTAAAGAGTATGTTACTCCTGCACGACTATTTATAGTTTGCACCGTGTTTCCACATCCATTGTCCTGTTTCTTCTCCACCACAGTCCCATGATGCTGGTCAAATTATTAATAAAATGCTCTTTTTTTTTTGGTTGCAGCGTCATTGTTGTTCGGCGGGCCTGGGCTAGATTCAAACCCACCAGCTCAGGTGTACGTGGCTGGCGCCTTAGCCCGCTGAGCCACAGGCGCCGAGCCTAAAATGCTCTTTTTACAGATGAGAAAACTAATATTCAGAAAAGGGAGGCGACTTAACAAAGCTTATCCAGTCGTTAAGAGCTGGAGATGGGATTTGAACTTGGGTCTGTTCAGCATCAAATCCCATGTTCCCCACTGTAGCACGCTGTCTTTGCTATGTATAAAAGCTAACCTTTCTAAATGCATTTACTTAAGAAGGATTTTCAAGAACCTCTGATGTGGCAGGCACAGGTGTGGGGACATAGCAGTGAAGAAAATAGACTAAAATATCTCCCGTCCTGAAGCTCCCATTCTATCTGGAAGGATGATCGAATAAAAAAAGAAAGATATAACATGTCAAACTACAGGTGCTTTGGAGAAAAATAAAGCAAGGAAAGGGATCAGGAAGTGTCATTTTAAATAGGGTGGTCAGAGAAGACTCAATGAGAAGGTGACATCGAAGCGAAGGCTCTGAACACCTACCTCAGTTAGCTCTGTTCCCACTGGCAATTTTAGTTCTTCCCATCCCAGGAGATTGGAAGCAGAGTTTAAAGACATCAACTCTGAAACTTGACCTCTAGAGAGTGACATGCAGTGAAGAACCATCAACTGCAGTGCTACATGGGTCCGTTTAGTGTTAGAGCTAACAGGCTATCAACAGTTAGCTCCAAGACCTGGCCAGCTCACAGTCCAGAACACCCACTGATGGTTCCATGGTATTTATCAGAAGTTTCCTCAGCATATGCCTCCACTAGAGAGTAAGCACTTAGAAGGTAATGTCTGAGCCCTCTGTGTGTCCTCTGGACTGAACACAGGTGCTGGCACTGAGTGAGTTCTCGGCAAGCATCTGTTGAATGAATGGAAAGATGAGCAGGGGCCTAACAGCAGAATGCTGTGGCTCTGACAACTATGAGACAGATCCCACCTTGCCTAGGCAGCCAGCCCTGTCCTGAGTGCTTGGACAGGGGACCCTTTTCCTAAGTATGAGTTTACTCTTCAGCTTCCCTTTTTTCCTGGATGTTTTGTCAACACCATCTTGCCTTGAAGAGTAGACCATGGCTGATGTAACACAGGGTTCAACTTATATTTCAAAATGAGATCAACAATACTGTAGTTTCATTCCATGCATACCTATAAGGTGTCTCTTAGGAGAGGCCTTTTTGGTCAGTGGGGGCAGTGTTTCATCCATGCCCATCTATCTCAGAACCCATCAGCACCCTAATAACCTCCAGGGGCATACCCAGTTGCAATGAGATGGCCCCCATGAGTTGACCTGCCTCCAGCACAAAGCAACGTGGTTTGACAGAAGAGCGCCAACTTCCCCAGTTCTGGTTTTATTTTCCATGAGCAAGTTCCATAAACTCTGTGCCCTGTATCGATACGGGAATATTGTATTTCTTTTGGCTTCTGGGTGTTTGTTAAGATCTGGGGGGTTTGTTTTATTTGCACCTGAGTGGCGAGGCACTGGGGACACAAGGAGACATAAGAATTCAGTCCCTTCTTTCCAGGAGAGCAATATGACAGGTGCACCAGTAGAGAACCGTGGAAAGCACAGCTGTGAAGTAGCAACAAAAATAATTTTATGGTTGGGGGATCACCACAACACAAGGAACTGTATTAAAGGGTCGCGGCATTAGGAAGGTTGAGAGCCACTGACCTAGAGAGTTTGGTGAGAGACAGATCATAGAGCACCATGAATGGCACGTCGGTGCCTGTCCTGGTGTCCCTTCCCCAGCTTCCCAGGTTGGAAAGGTAACACCAGTCACCAAAGAAGCTGAAAGACCAGGGAGGAGCCTGTTGGAATTGGTCCAGTGAGAAGGAAGGAATGAGGTCCTGGGCAAGGGAGTAGAAAAGGGACAGAGGAAGGATAGAGCCACAGAGGAGCCTACCAGGGATAGAGCTGAAAGCCAAGTCCACGTGCAAGCATGCAAGGGTAGAGAATGAGATACATCTATTATTGTAGCAAAGCCCTGTTAGGAGGGCAGAGCCTTTTCCTTAGTATTACATGGTTCCAACTTAAAATTTTTCAAGTTTACAATGGTTCGAAAGCAATACACATTCAGTATAGTATTCAATAAATTACCTGAAATATTTCACACTTCATTATAAAATAGGCCCTGTGTTAGATGATGCTGCCCAACCGCAGGCTGAAGTAAGTGTTCTGAGTACAATTAAGGTAGGCTAGGCTGAGCTGTTATGCTCAGCGGGTTAGTTGTATTAAATGCATTTTCGACATATGATATTTTAACCTTACAACAGCTTTACAGGGATGTATCCCCACTGCAAGTCCAGAGGCATCTTTTTGCTATGACATTTACAATAATTGCCAAATCCCGGACCAGAGGCTCAAGAAGACTGAATCTTTCTTATTTATTCTAGTCTCCCTGGTTATTCCCAGGGCACTAGCTGGTACACATAGGTTTTCATTAAATACCTGGTAGATGGCTGAACAGTTAAGATGATTGAATGGATAGATCTTGGATTCAGAGAAAACTATGTTCCTGTCCTCAGCTTTTATAGCCAAAGCAAGACCAAGGAGCAGCCAGATAGCCTGCACTAACACTCCTCCTTCTCTCTCTGTCCAGCATCCAGCGCCGGCTGTCCCTCCAGCTGCCCATCCTCCACCACGCCTACCTCCCATCCATAGGAGGCGTGGACGCCAGCTGTGTCAGCCCCTGTGTCAGCCCCACCGCCAGCCCCCGCCACAGACACGTGCCACCCTCCTTCCGAGTCATGGTCTCGGGCCTGTAAGGGTGGGAGGCCTGGGGCCGGGGCCTCCCCGGTGACAGAACCACAGTGGGCAGAGGCGTCAGCTACAGGAACACTGTCGGCTCTGGCTGCGGAGAAGCTGGACGCCACGGCTGGCCTCTCAGGACTGCTGGGATGGCACTCAGCAGGACAGGAAGGGAAGGGGGACTTGGCACCTGACCTCGAGCCTTATTTGTGAAGTTCTAATTCCTTCACAAAGAAGAGGAATGGAAACGACTTCTTCCTTAATGTCTGCAAACGAGGAGGAGCTGGGATATTTGAAACTTGCAAAAAAAAAAAAAAATTTTTGAGACAAGGAGAGAGGCACTAAAACTCCAGCCGGAAGTCACTGAGTAGCCCGAAGCAGCCTTGGAAGAGGCAAGGGGCTTCTGGAGAAACCGCCTCTGCACTCTGCACACACATCACTGGCTGTGGCCACTCAGGCCAGCCCTTCTCCACCCCAGAGGAGGAGGTAGGCAGGGCCAACAGGCCCCCAGCTGCCAGGCCCGCCAAGCCCAGCCTTCCTGGCACAGGGAGTCTGCAGGAACAGCAGACAGGCACAGCCCTGGGGCCGGCACACCAGAGGGCTGGGACACTGGAGCAAGCGGACTTGCGTGCTCCTGATGGGACCTCCATCACCAAACGAGATGTTTGTTACTCTGGTAAATGCCACACATTAACACAATAACACCCGTTCTGGGGATCGTGGGGATTTAGGGCACGTCACTGCAGACACGTTCTGCAGCATTCACCGACAGTCTGTCACGCACCCACCACGTTGGCCATGTCCTTATGTTCATATCAGGTGTTCCCGGTAATAAGAGGGAACTGCCCGAGGTAATCATGGAATGTCTGTTTCCAGCAAACATGATAAAGAAAGATTGTGCACTTTAACCTCTCTCATTAGGGCCCAAGGACTGGCTGGGATATTTTTTTTTTCCCCCACTGATTTTGTTTCTGACCAAAGTGAATGGGAGTCATTCTGCTAAAAGACATCCCTGTGGTCTTGGGGAGAGAGTTGCTGGCTGAGGGTTTCCTTTGACTTCTAGAAGGTGGCCTTCTATCCAAACAAGCCAGTGAGCTCTCCCCCAGGGGTCCCTGAAGGGCAATCAAGTGAGCAGACTGATTCTCATTTATAAGACCACTCTTCCCTTTCAAGCGAACCCCAAAGAGCCCTGGCCTTGGAGTCAGACAAGCCTGGGTTCAAGTCCTCAGTCCCCTACCAACTCCCTATGTGACCTTGGGCCTCACTTTCCCCTCTGTAAGAGTTTGGGGTTGAAATAACACCTGTCCTGCCTACCTCACAGGGTCACTCTAGCATTGAAACTTGACTTTGTCCAGGAAAGCTTTGTACCAAACAGTAAAGCAGCCCTGACCCGTGAGGTATTAGTTTGACTATGCCGTTCAGCCCTTCCTACAGCCGGGGATGTGGCCCAGAGAAGCTTCCAGCATAGCCCTTTACCCAGAACAGCCCGGCTGGAGGGAGGCTCCCCATACTTTTCTGACATTCCTTGACAGGTTCATTCTTTGCTAAAGAAAGGCCTGAATGACAACGTCCAGGACGTCTGCACAAACTCCCTAAAGAAATCTAATGGCAGCTTCAATAGGCAGGCAATAATCTCTTCCCAGAACCACTGCAGTCAGGAACACACTGTTGTCACCACCAGGCTTTGATGAAAGGGCCCACAGGAATCTTACCATCATCGACATTTCAAAACAGCCTATTTCACGTAGCATAGCTTTCTGCTCCCCTCCCCAAAGAGAGGTTATGGAGATACTGTAGTTTTTAGGGGAGGGGGAGAATGTTAACACATCACAGGTCAAGTTGAAGTCATTCTCTGTTAAGCACTAAAAATTGGTGTTGTCACTCACTGTGTATTACCAGTATTTACTTGCTTTCTTGATTTCACCAAAACGAAATTTAATTTAAAGGACCACATTAATTTTTCAAAGGGAAAGAGACAATTGTACATAATGTATACACACAAAAAAATACCTGTAGAAATATTATTCCAGCATAGCAGGAAAAAAAACAAAGTATTGGACTGTCGGAGGTGAGTGTGTGCGTCTGTAACCCTTTGTGATTCCTGAACGTGCACAGTCTTCTAGGTTAACCCACGAAGTACATTCTCCGTCTTACTGACACTGTAGGTTCACCCATTTTTTTAATTCCCCCCCCAAATAACAAGACCCACAGAAGTGACTCTAGCTATTTAACGGTTCTGTTCTTTTATATGCAGCAAACACACCGTCCATTTCCGAAGAGGCTTCGGCCTGAAGGCATTTTCCAATGATGTTAGTGCACAAATGCTTTAAATTAGACTGGAACTGCCAGAATCAAATGTAAATGAGGAATTTCTCATACCCCTACTGCATGGTATCAATTTTTAATAAATTGTTGCAAATTTGTTTTTATGAATAAAAGGAAAAAGACTGTCCTCTTTAATGCCTACTCTTCCCAAAATGCTGGTGGGATCAGGCTATATTCCTTTGCTTGGAAACTCAGGGGACAGTTCTGGGGTTGCCTGCTCAGCACTGTCCCTTCAGAGACTGCCACCCTACCTCCTGACAGTGCAGGGCAGCCCTGTTACGGTGGGACCCCAACTTTTGGCCACAGCTGATTGACCTGAGGGTAGCAACCTGACCCAAACTAGATCAATAAGTCCCCTCTCCAGGATTCTTCCATGTAGAGAAATTTAGTCTGCCATGAAAAAGAGAAATGGAGCCAACAGAGAGAGAAGCAGGATCAAGAGCTGGGTCCCTGATTAGCTGTCCCTTCTCTGTCCTCTAGAAGCAGAGCCCTGCTTTGAGGGAAAGTAGGGGCCCCCCTCAGGAGGGAATCTGGAGGACTGGCCTTCCTCCCACCCCTGGACATAGGGATTGGTTCAGGAATATCCTCATTACCCAAGCCCAGCCAATCAGGGCCCTTCTCAGGGTTTGTGCTGCCTGCTGTTTCCAGAAGGTTTGAAGGCACCCTAGACCTTCACCTGCTCCACAGGTGTTCAGGCCTCCCTCAGATTCTCCATTCTTCCAAGAAATTGTCCTTTTTGCCTGGGTTAGTTCAAGTTGGGTTCTTAACTAATATGGAAAACTCATTGCCCCCTCAGCCCCTGGCTCTCCAACCAGTCCAGGCCTACCCCTCCTGTCCAAATTTGATCCCAAGCTCCTTTCCATCCCTTGCCTCCTGGACCCCATGGAGTCAGCACACAATCTGTTTCACTTCCCTGATAGTGCTGGGCCCTCGGCCAGCAGCACTTCTCATCCTCCTAGATCCCCTGACATGTAATGTTCTCCTATTTTCTGGATTGAGGCCACTGTCCCACTCTCATGGCCCTGGGTACATGCTCACACTGTCCCCTCCCATTCTGGGTCACAAACACCCTGAGGATGGGTGTCATGTCTGCTTCATCCATGTTCCACTGGGCTGCAGCCCTTCCTGTGGCTCAACCCGGGGTTCAGCGAGGTTGCAGAATCAAACATTTTGGCTGAGGTTGTTGGGTCTGGAAGTCAGAGCAAAGGCAGAGGTGGCCAAAGCAGGCTGGGGAAGAGGCCTGAGGCCATGTGACTGGGTGAGGTCTCCCTAGAAATTGTGGGACTGCACTCACAGACTTGACTGGAGGGCTGATTAGAATACTTTAGTGCATGGGATCCTAAACGGTGGGAGCCTGGTAAGCAGCAGGCAGCCTGAATCCTGGCCCAAGAGAACTCTGCTCCATGCCTGCCACTCCACACTACCTCTTAGCTAGCCTCCTACACAATATAGGTTGTTCAAAGGTGGGAAACAGACCCAACAGGAAGAAGGAACTTACCCAAGGTCTCCCTTCGAGTACTACCCAGGGCCATCCTAATCTGATCTCAGGCATGCTTAGGGTAGTATGGCCATAGACTTACCTAAGGTCACATAGTGAGTCCATAGCAAAGGCAGAAACGAGCAGATTCCTAATTGGTCTTCCTTCTCTACCTGACCGAGTCACAGAAATTAGAGCTAAGAAAGATCACATGGATCATCTTGTCCAGCCCCTCCTTGTACAAGTAGGGAAACTGAGGCCCAGGAACTGAAGCCAAGGTCAATCAGGAGGTCATGAGAGGACAGGCATGAAACTCAGAAGTCCTGGCTTTAAGATTCTGTTCTCGGTCAGTCCCTGAAGTCGCCGCCCCGGCCGCCCCTCTGCCAGCTGCTGCGGCGCCACCTCGGGCCGGCGTCTCCGGCAGGCGGGAGCCAGGCGCTGACGGGCGCGGCGGGGGCGGCCGAGCGCTCCTGCGGCTCCGGCTCC